>OU898284.1:108754274-108917395 GCA_918026665.1 Diabrotica balteata
AGTATATCTAACAAATATAATCAACGCGATACAAAGAAGCTCTACACCAATGTAAATTTAACTATAAATAATCAGCCAGTTGAAAGAGTAACGTCCTACAAATATTTAGGGGTTTGTTTCACCGATACTAATGACCAGACAAGAGAAATCAAGAGGCTAATAGAGATAGCGAGACAATCGTTTGTGAAAATGAAAAAGTTCCTATGCAGCCGGGACATAAATATAAACTTAAGAACGAGAATGTTAAGGTGCTATGTTTTCTCCGTTCTGCTGTACGGCATGGAAGCCTGGACTCTGAAAAAGATAAACATCAAAAACATTTAGGCATTCGAGATGTGGTGTGATAGGAGAATGTGGAAAATATCATGGACAGAAAGAGTAACAAATCAAGATGTTCTGCTGAAGATGGGGAAGGAATGCGAAGTCATAAAAACCATACAAACGAAAAAACTGGAATATCTGGGCCACATAATGAGAGGAGAAAAATACTCTCTGCTTAGACTCGTAATCCAAGGAAAAATCTCGGGAAAGAGACATCTAGGAGGATTTTCTGGTTGCAAAATTTAAGGGAGTGGTATGGGTGCAGTTCAATACAGTTGTTCAGAGCTGCAGCCAACAAAGTAAAGATTGCTGTAATGGTAGCCAACCTCCAATAGGAGACGGTACTGCAAGAAGAAGATACTAAGATTCAAGAAATTCCCAAACAGATGGAAAGAGGCCCATGTCATAATATTACCAAATCTCAGGAAAAACAACACATTCCCGCAAAATTAAAGGCCATTAAGCTTACTACCTGCAATCAGCAAGATTTTTGAGGGAGTAATACTCAGCAGACTCCAAACTAAAACAGACAGACTAGACATTATAATTAATTCGGTTTTAGATCAGAATATTTCAGTGAGCTACAAGTACTCAGATTAACATAGTACATATCAGCTGGATTTAATGATAAACAATTCACAGGAGCTGTCTTTCTAGATGTAAGCAAAGCTTTCGACAGACTCTGGCATAAAGGACTGATCTACAGAATGAGAAGATACGGTTACACCGGAGCAATGACAAAACTAATCTCTTCGTACTTAAGCAATCGTAGTTTCTGGAATATGACAATCGTAGATAGGACAAGTTCTATCCAAACTCAGGAACCCGGAGGCTGGAGTGCCAGAGGGAGCGGTACTGTCACCTTTACTGTACACGATAGACACAGCAGACATACCTAGAACGCCAGGTATATTACTAAGCTATTTAAAATGGAAAATTGCTATAAACTTCGAAAAGATACAGGCTGTACTTTTCAGAAAGAGGCACCAACAACCAGAAGAACAGGTAACTGTACACCAACCATCGAGTGAAAAAGCGAAGCAAAATACCTAGGAGTAATTATAGATAAAGGCTTAACGTTAAGTAAACATGTAGGAGCTACAGTACAAAAAACCAACATGGCAAGAGCATCAATAAAAGGCATAGCATATACTAGCCTTCTTATACTAACATACGCATCTCTCATCAAAAAAGAAAATACCAGCGGCATATAACAACAGCCTAAGAGAAGCAGTCAACGTACTGAGATACGTTGCATAAAGATGCCTCTTTACGAGACCTACAACAAGTCAGAGTGACTGATTTAACGAAAGAAAAAGCAAGGACAAAGTTTCCTATTCCGGAAATAGAGAACCATCCCAGTCACATATTGCGAGAGATAATGAAGTAAGGGATTGGTTGGGTACAGGGGTTGGTTGGTACATTTCTAATATTTCGGCATTCGTTCGTTTAAAATCGGCGTTGCACTGATTTTTCGGGAGGTGTTTGAATACGCGCCAGTTGACGACAGTTATCGTTGGTGTGTGGGCGTCGTTTTGTGAGTTTTACTTGGTCGCGTGATTTTGTCAGTCGTAAGTAAATATTTATGTAGTTGAAACATTTGTGTTATCAGTTTTATTGCTTTGCCGATAACAACAGCTTATATACATTAAGAAACTTTGCACTTTTATCAATACTTACTAAATATAAAACCTTAATTATTAATGCTTTATAACCTAAAAAAGTACATTGGGGATGGTTGGTTCAGATTGCGAGGGACTGGTTGGTACGGTGTACCAATCAACCCCGGCGAGCTACCTTTACGCTTTTTTTTTGTTACACTTCTAGCTGGCTTTCTTCCTTCTTCTTTTGGTGCCTATTCGTTTCTAATACTGGCAATCATTCTTACTATAGTTATTTTATTAACTGATGCTATAACTGATGCTTAAATATATTAGTTGTTGTTGTGGAGAACCATTTCCTCAGGTTTTTTAACTATGACATTCTTCTCCTAGTTTTTATTGTTTTAGGAAACCTTTATTATAATGCGTATATTTAAAATAAAATCAGAAAGAGGCAAAACACCCCCAGATATTATACTAAGAGCTGCTAGAGCCGTAAAATTGCGGGGGCAATCTCTAAGGTCTGTTGCTGGTGACTTTAAAATTACTTTTAACACATTAAGAAGATATTGCCGCAAATTTACGATAGAGGAACTGCAAGCAGAAAGGGAAACGCCTTTAACAATTGTTGGATACTCTAAAAATAGACAGGTAGGTTTTGTAAAAAATAGTATCCTTGATGGTCTGCTTACTTATAAAATATTTGGTTTTAGATTTTTACCGAGATTCAAGAGTCCAACCTCGCAGATTACATAAAAAAATCTGCAGATATTTGTTATGGTCTCACGCTTAAAGAAATGAGAAGGTTAGCTTTTTTGTACGCAACTTCTTTGAATTTGTCGATTCTAAATAGCTGGAAAACGAATGAGATGGCAGGCCTCGATTGGTTTACATCATTTTACAGAGAAATGCTAAATTGGCATAAGGACGCCTGAAGTCACCAGTTTGTCTAGAGGGACGAGTTTCAACAAAACAAATGTAGAAAGATTTTTCAACAATCTAGAAATTGTCCTTAGAAGAATTAACTTTAGTCCTGCGGACATCTGGAACATGGACGAAACAGGGATTACTACCGTTTAGAGACCTGATCGTATTGTGGCTAGATGTGGTGTTAAACAAGTGGGAAGAGTTACTTCAGCAGAACGCGGCACGCTTGTAAATCTAACGTGTGCTGTTTCTGCTACCGGAAATACTGTGCTGCGTTTTTTCATATTTCCTCGAGTAAATTTTAAGCCCCATTTCCTTACAGGTGCCCCGGCTGGAAGTGCTAATCCGTCAGGCTGGATGAAAAAGGTTCGTTTTATACAATATATCCAGCATTTTATTAAATACTGCAAGGCAACTACAGAACACCCTCTCCTACTTTTGATAGACAACCACGATTCGCATTTGTCTCCTGAGGCACTAAACATCTGCAAAGATCACGGCACAACAGTGTTTTCCTTTCCACCTCACTGCAGCCATAAGCTCCAACCACTGGATCGCAGTGTGTATGGACCATTAAAAAAATATATCAATAGTGCGTGTGACTCTTGGATGACTAATCATCCTGGTGCAACGATTACCATTTATGACATACCCAGTATAGTTCGTACTGCACTACCATTAGCGACAACTCCAAACAATATTACAGCTGGATTTCAGGTTTCCGGAATTTATCCATTTAATAGAGATCTTTTTCCGGACAGTGAATTTATGGCTGCTTATGTCACAGATAGACCAGATCGTGAACAAGATTTGCAAGCTATCGAGCAAAACTCAAGCCAAAACCCGAATCCCGTATTGGAGGTTGAAACAAATCAACCGGAGCTTGATCAAATTACACCCATCGAAGTGACTTTAATCCGTGTCGACAACCCATTGCCAGACCAACAAACTAACAAAGACAAGCAACAAGCTGGACCAAACAAAATTAAAGAAAGTCAGACGCCTACCAAAAAAAGTCCAAATATTTTCTTACCTAAAAACTCTTAGTGCCCCATGCACCCTAAGAAAGAAGCAACATGTAATTTTACACATCTCGAAAATTTTAAACCGTTTCCAAAAGCCGCAGAAAGCAAAAAACAAGCAAAAATTAAAGATGATTCAAGTAGTGATGAGGACACCTTCTGCCTGATTTGTGTTGAACCCTAGTCAAATAGTTTGCCTAACGAGAAATGGATTCAGTGCAATCAATGTAAATTGTGGGCACATGAAAAATGCGCAGGTGCGAGCTTATTCTACGTGTGTCACAATTGCTATTCGGATGGATCTGATTAAATTATTCGTTTTTTTTTAAGAATAGGCACAGATTTTTTTATATTAACTTTTTGTAGGCTGATTTGCACATGAAAATAATAAAAATTTTAATTAATCTCCTAGTTTCTGTCTTGACCAACCAACTCCAAGGTGTGTACCAACTAACCCCGAATACGGGGTTGCTTGGTACATTTGCATCCTTAAATAAGACAATACTAATCAGGAAATTAAACATATTTTCTTACCATCTGTCAATAAAAAAAATGGGCGCATCAATTTGAAAAGTGTACCAACCAGCCCCGGTCTCCCTACGACGTTTGCACAAAATAGTAGAATTCTATGTCCAAACAACAAATAGTAGAATAAAATCATAATACTAGAGAGACAATCAATAATTACGCCAGAGAAAAAACAGAACACTAGAGAGAAAATACTCCAAACAACAACAACAACACACAATAAAGATAGTTCGTAGCTCATAACTAGACTTCGGCAAATATGCATATTGCATATTTTGCATATTGTGCATATTTTATGCAAATATTTCATATTTTGGCATATTTGTATAAAAGTTTGCATAAAGTGCATAAAAGTTCAGATTTTTATACTGTATTTGAAAATTTTTAAACATACCAATTTATTTCAATTCTTGTATAAAATTTTGTAGTCATTTTAATCAAGAAATGATCTAAGTACGTAATCTCTACAGGTACAAAACATTTACAATTTCAAAGAAGATCAATTTAAGTAGCCCTCAACATTCTTAGAAAGTCTCGGTCACTGAGGCATTCAGTTATTGGATAATCGCTAAGGGTCCGCTCATTTGCATTTTATAATCTAATCCCCAAATCTATCTACAATTTATTCTATCTTAACAGCAGGTAAACGGCTAATAGTTTTGTTCCTAATTTAGGGATTTTCCAAAATCTCCCAGTTTATTGAATTAGGTACCTAAACATTTCTAATTTGATGCTCAGATTTGTAAATCATTATTGTTTTGATATTCAAAGCGTAAACACTCGTTGTGCGTAACAAAAAGGAAGATTGTGATTTTATAATGCCTAAAACAACCAGTGCTTCAACTTGGATTAAACCTTATAAAGAACTGTCTATGGATATGGGAAAAATCTACTGTTCAGTCTGTGGCAAAATTGTAAGTATCTAATATTTTCAAATAAATATCTAATATTTCATACACACAGGGTGTTTCCAAATGACACTTACAACGTTTGACTGTAGATACTTCTCGAAAAATTGAACAAAACGATATAGTTAATGAGGGGTGAAACTAATTTACTTTTCGAGATGCAGGGTGTTAAAATTAAAAGAAATTAAATCCTTTTAGTTAATAACAACAATAACTTTAAAACCAGTAAACGTATTTACTTGAAATTTAGTACTCGTAGGTTGTTTTAAATTAAAAAATAGCTTCCTTTAGTGAGAAAAAATTGTCCATGGTACAATACAATGGTGTACTTTTTTTTATGAAGTCAGCTATTCTAAAACACTATTATTTTTATTGTAATTGAATTAAAAAAAAAACTGTTGTTGAATTTTAAAATAAGTTATATGATGTACTAATGGTTAGTAACAAAAACTAATTTGTGGATTAATACTGCATTTAAAACATTTAGCGAGTGTTTTTTTTCCAAACCAGTTATTTGATTAACCAAAAATACCTTGTATATTTTTATATTTTAAAGGTTGGGTTAAAATAAAGGCTTTTATTTTTATTTATAGATAGCATGTGAGAAGAAATTTCAGATAGACTAACATGTGAGAACTGCTTCACAAATTGCAAAAAAAAAGGAAAAATAGGAGGAAAACATCAAACTTCAATGGCTAAATGTTTCCAATCTACTTCAAAAAATTAGATGAGCCAGAAACTTTTAATGAAGACTTGTGTCGCACATTAGTGTCTGCAAACATACCGCTTTCAAAATTAGCAAATGTAAATTTTAGTTCGTTTCTAAAAAAATATTGCAAACTTAATGTTCCAAGTGATCGGTCTCTAAGAAGAAATAATGTGAACGGGCTATACTCGTCGGTGTTAATTAATATTAAGGAAGAAATTGCAGATAATTATTTTTACATATCTGTAGACGAAACCACTGATTTCTCAGGAAAGTATATTGCTCATTTATTGATTGGTGTTCTTAAAGAAGATACCTTACCAAAATCTCATCTTATTTCATGCCAGCAACTTGAAAAAACAAATGCTTTAACAATTTCGCGTTTTATACAAGAAACATTAGCAACTTTTTTTCTTCCGACAACTATTCCTTCTAATAAATTACTGCTTATTTTATCGGATGGTGCTCCTTATATGGTGAAAGCAGGACAAAATTTAAAAATATGTTTCCCAGATTTAATACATGTTACTTGTGTAGCGTATGGATTAAACAGAGTTGCAGAGGAAATATGAAAAAAGTTTCCTCTTATAAATACCATGATATCCAGTGTCAAAAAAGTATTTCTTAAATCTCCTATAAGAATTCAACTTTATAAAGAAATGTTACCTAACAATCCTCTTCCACCACAACCTATTTTAACGCGATGGAGAACATGGTTAGAAGCAGCTAATTTTTATGCAGATCATTTTGTTAAAATAAAGAATATAATTGATACGTTAACAGATGAAAGTTCCCAATCTCTTTTGGATTCTAAACAAACTTTTCAGAGTAACTTGCTTCAACAAGAACTTTCATTTATAAAATCAAATTTTAGTTTTGTTCAAAAAACAATTACTCAGTTAGAATCACCAAAACTGTCATTGTTCGAAAGTACAGCATTAATAAAAGAATTTGCGTCATGTTGTCGGAACGTTAGAGGTAATATTGGAAAAGATATTTTAAAAAATTTGAAGCTACTATGGAAAAAAATAAAGGTTACCATATTCTTTCTGAAGTAGTCAGTGTTCTAGCTGGAAATATTTCGGAAACAATTAATTTAGAACCAAATGTTTTGGTTAGTTTGAAAAATGCTCCCGTTACATCAGTTGATATTGAACGAAGTTTTTTCATATATAAATATATGTACTCAGACAGAAGCCACAAGTTTTTGTTAGAAAATTTTGAACACCACTTGGTCATTTATTGTTACCATAATTCTAAATAAGTTTATTCATACTTAAAAATGATGTAGTTACTTAAAATAAATGTAAATCTTAATGAACAGTAGGAAATATTTAGTTATGTACACTTTTTTTTTAAATAAAATTGTTACTATTTTATGATTTTTTTATTTATTTGTATGCATATTTTGTAAAATATTTGCATATTTTCGGGTAAACACATGCATATTTATGCGCATATTTTCTACATTTTCATTTGCATATTTGCCGAAGTCTACTCATAACACTCTTGAACAATCGCTAAATACAACATGGGCTCAGTTGTCTTAAGAGGAAAAACTCTTTATTGTTATATTGTCTCATACTTGTATATATTTTTTAATGTTATAATATAGATATTATACTAATTATGATTTTTGTTTCAGGGCTACCTACAAAAAAAATTAAAAAACACAAAAAACGCAAAAAAAATTAAAAAATACCGGCGCAAGCCAACAAAAAAAAACTAACAAAAATACCCCAAAAACCGGGTTTCGGTTAGGGAACCATGTTGGAGTTCTATTACCCAGGACCCCCTCATGAAGAGCATTTGGCTGATAGTTCTGCCCCTATCGGGCATCAGAATGCTATCGGGGGGAAAGGGATGGTCTGGAGCATTGGAGCGCGTTGAAGTGACTCCTGTTTTTACTCGAGTTAATACACCTCACTCCAATGAATTGTTACACCCGAAAATAATTCTTAGGGGTAAACATGTCTTACAGGCTGGGTTTTATTAAATTGCTTGCTTACTTGCAAATAACTATAACAAAAATTTAAAATAAAACTTGTGTTTTTTGAGAACAACCTGTATATACAATTTTTTGGCCGTTTTTGACATAAAATATAATTTCTTGGTTTTTTTCGTCCTGTATAAATGGTTCCTATTGTCGAATATCAACTAAAAACCATCATGTTTTTGTCTCGCATTTTTGCAAAATTAAAATATAAATTTCGTATTTAACAAGATAATTATTTTGGCTAAACGAAAATTAATCGTAAATACGGTCCTGTTAGAGACCTACACGTGGTAATGTTTAAGTCCACTGCATCGCTTATTGAAATTTAGTATAATAAAAACAATTTCTAAGTAAAAAAGCACATATTTTTATATGTAATGATCGAAAGAAAGCACGTTATTTTATATTTATATACCTACAGAATCAATATTGGAGTCTTTTATAAGTTTGAATATAATGTAGATGACTGATTTTTGCTACGATATAAAAACATATATTTTCTGTAAGAAGAATTTATCACTTAACTCCCTGAAGGGCTCATCAATATAAGACGTCAAATAAAACACCGAGTTAATTGAGCAGACCATTCACTGAGCTATTAATAATGCATCAATTTTTTACGTGATTTTTTTTTCTACTGTATTAAACTTAAAATAAATCAAAAAGCAATTTCTCCCGGATTAATCCTGCTTCTTTTAACGCACCCTCCTTCATTTACTAATTCAGTTACTCCTATAAAGGCCCTTGTAAATAGCGAACTCTTCGCTTTTACGGCAAGTCCATCGGAGCAAAAGGGATCGAAATCTTTCTTCTTCCATTTAAGGTGTTTTCAGGTTTAATATATCTTGTCCCTCAGGTAATTCACCCGCGTAATCACAGACGTGCCAAATCGATGCAAAAGTTTAAAAAATGGTGTATCCGCTTATGTTCTTATTTATGGAAATACTCGGACCGTCAAAAGAGCATCGTCTGAAACTTTTAAGTTTTCAATTAGAAAGTAATGGATGCCTGCCTTACAGGTCAACATTTGCGCTAAAACTTTTCAGGCTCTCAACTAAAGATATGTTTTTCAAACCATTTGATACTTTCAATAAGAGTAAGAACTGTTTTTCTACCGGTTAGTTGTTTTTCAATATATATATATATATATATATATATATATATATATATATATATATATATATATATATATATATATATATATATATGTATATATATATATATATATATATATATATATATGTATATATATATATATATATATATATATATATATATATATTGAAAAAGTTGTATTTTATTAATTTTATTTTTATTTATAATAAATGTTGTAGTTTTTAAAATATGTAGTTCATTGTTTAATTTAATATACTTCAGCTAGCTCAACTATGTGTTCTAAGCAATCTGTCACTGTGTGACGTCGACTCTGTAGTCTCCTGGTAGAGTTCAAAAAGAAATTAAACCAAAATTTACTTTAGACTTTTGATAAATTAACCCAAATGAAGCACGTTAATTATTAATATTGAACAAATTTAATATAAACAATAAAATTTGTCTGCAACTTGGGTTGCTTTTAAAAATTTACAAATATAGACGAGTTAAAAAACACTCCCGACCTATTCCACAGTTTCAGGGCTCCCCTTCGTCGAAAAAGCCTCGTCGGCGTCCCAAAAAAAACCAATTCTCTTCCGTTGCTAACCGCAACCAACGTTCTTTTTTTTCTGTCTTCTATTTAAATATTTTAAACCATAAAACTGTCCTGTTTGACATATTTGTCAAGCCACATTACTTTCTCATAATCACTTTAATCACATCTAATTTGGGAATTTATAAAAAAAAGTTCAGATATAAAACTTAGTCTATTAATATAATTTATTCTTTTCATCTCCACATCATTGTAATTTCTTATTTAACAAAACCCCTCTTAATTTAGCTCCCACAGACTTGCTTGACAGTTTATTTCTGACGTTTTTTAAAATTTCTATGTTTAAATATTTTTTAAGAATTCTTCTTTTTTTTCTTTTTAAAGTTTAGACGATTCACCTATATACTAGGCAACTATACTATTCAGAAATTATTAACACTATAACACTAATCTTTTTCTTTTTTTTATTTCAGAGTCGACCCCACATTGTGATGGCTTCATGAAATTCATGAACAACAAACTCATATAAAAATCTATTGTTGTATATTTTTTAACATATTGAAATTATTTCAATATATATATATATATATATATATATATATATATATATATATATATATATTATATATATATATATATATATATATATTGTTACTTTTTTCTGTAGTCCAAATTAAGCATCTTAAAAAGATACTCTAATGCCGTTATGAATAATTTCGGTGACAATGTATCTCCCTGCCTTATTACACGTTTTATTTTATATTTTATTTTTTATTTTTATGAAAGAAAAATATAAAGCAGAAGATATAGACACAGAATGGGAGACAATAAAAAAATCAATAAAAGAAGGTGCAAATATGTAGATAGGTTAAAGGCAGGATAAAACAAAAAACGGATGGTATAACCGAGAATGTAGAGAAATAACAGGAGAAAAAGTGCAAGCTAGAATTAAATAGCTAAGAGAAGATAAACAGGAAGACAAAGAAGAATATGAAAAAATGCAGGAAATAGATTATGAAAGAACAAACAGAAATAGGAAAAATTTTTACAAATAAATTAAAGAACAAAAAAAAAAATACAAAGGAAAAACAAACGAAATATAAAATAAAGAAGGAATATGTAACAAAAAAGATTTATGTTGTTGGACGCCAATGTAATAAAAATATGCTTATTAGCGAATAAAAATATGCTTAAAAATATGCTTAATAAAAACGGGTAGGATAATGGCAAGGATAACGTATAATTTAAGCTGGCTAGCAGAAGGTGCCGGAGAGTGAATACTTGGCACTCAAAGGAGAATTCGGCCAATTTGCGTGCCCTACAGAGACCGTAGAATTAGAAAATGAATGGAAAGGTAATAAAAAAACTATAGGTATATAACTAAAATAAATAAAAATGGTTATAGAAGTTGCTCCAAAATGTGAGTGGGCACCAGGAAAGTATTTACATAAACTTTCCAAGGTATCTTGTAAAGCTAGTTGCTGAAATAAAAAAAAAGGATCTAGGTATGAATTGAAATATTTAGTTTTCACCAAAACTTTAATCCCTAGCCAAATATGTACAATCTAAATATATTTTAATATACCCAGCACCAATTATGAACAGCTAATCTAGTTATATACAAAAAAATAAATGCCCTTGTTATACAACTGATTCTGGATGATCTAAATTTACAAATAACAAAATATGGAAATAAAAATGGTAATAATTGACCTAAAAAGGTAATTTATTTGCCTCAGAGATGCAACTCTGTATTCCGGCTTTATTGAATATAATAATAACAAGTAATAAGGACACTATCTTGACGAGATAAGTGTCCAAACGTTTAAATATATAATGATAATAAAATCTAAAAAAAAACTCTCTGATTAAATGTGTACACAAAAAATCGTACAACCGAGTTACAAGGGAGGATTTAAAACCTCAACCTGAACGTAAAAAAATTAATACTTATGTGATTTATAATTATTTAGAAAAAAATGACAAGTCTTTCATTATTAAGTGAAATATTACTGTTTATGATTGAAAGAAAAATATGACCAAAATTATTAAATTAATAAAAAAAACAATATAGAAATTAAAAAGGTTCCACCCTCTAAATAAGGGAGGTCTTTCGGCTGGTATTCGGAATTGGTCCAAGAGTAGTCGGGAGAGCTCTGGACCACTGATGAATCAGTCGGCAAATGGCAAATTCTAACGTAATCTCTTTTCTGAGTGTAATTTAATTCCCCAACAAAATTAAATAAAATGAAATCCTTGATTCAGGATTTAACTTCTTGGGGGTAGGCGACTAGTAGCAGCTTCTAAATTAACGATTAAACACTATCAAACAACTAAAAAAACTGTATTCTTTCTTCCACAACAAAATTATTATTCTTAAAATATATTTAGCCGGCTGCTGTCGCCTACCCTGTTAAACGATGTTCTTCCTCAAAAAGTCAAAACCAGAATGATCGCGAATTATTAGACCGATGGTCATGGCCCTTACAGCGTCGTAGATGGCGTTGCTTCCTACCAACTTAAATTTTAAAATTCATTAAAGAAAGTCATTAAGAGGATCGGGATTCTAAAATTTATTTAAAAATGTTTACGAAATATTAAAGTAACGTTCTCGTTGCAAATAGGGATAATAGAGGACCAAGAATTCAAGCAAGTATGGAGAGGTTACTACAGAGAGAAGGAGAGGAAGGAGAAAACAGCAGAAGAAGAACTGAATAACGAGGAGGAAACGGGGCACGAAGAAGAAACAGATTAAGTAGATAAAGTAGACACAGAAGTTTCAAAAGAGCCAACATTACAAGAAGAAATATAGAGAAGCAAAAATAGAAAAGCCCTTGGTAAAGATGGAATTAATAAGGAAATATTAAATTATGGAGAAATGGAGCTAAGAGGTAAAATACTGGCACTATTGAAAAGTTTATGAAAAGAAGAGAAAATATCAAGCGACTGGGAGGTAGGGCAGATCAAAAAAATACATAAAAAGAGAGACCAACAAATTTGTGAAAATTATAGAGGAGTGACGAATGATGAATATATTGTATTTTTTGTTTTGTTCTTTAATCTGTTTGTAAAAATTTTTCGTATTTCTGTTTATTCTTTCATACTCTATTTCCTGCATTTTTTCATATTCTTCATTGTCTTCCTCTTTATCTTCTCATAGCTATTTAATTCTTGCTTGCACTTTTTTTCCTGTTATTTCTCTACATTCTTGGTTATACCATCCGTTTTTGTTTTATCCTGAGTTTTACTTACCTGCATATTTGCACCTTTTTCTATTGATTTTTTTATTGTCTCCCATTCTGTGTTGATATTTCTCTTTTATAAAAATATAAAAAATAAAATATAGAATAAAACGTGGAATAAAGCAGGGAGATACATTGTCACCGAAATTATTCATAACGGCATTAGAGTATCTTTTTAAGATGGTCAATTTGGACCACAGAAAAGTAACAATAGATGGCGAAATAACTTGACCATCTCCGTTTCACAGATGACATTGTATTAATCACAGATAATTTAGGAGAAGCCACAGATATGTTAAAAGAATTGGACTTTGCATGTTTGAAGGTGGGCCTTAGAATGAACTTGTCCAAAACGAAGTTTATGACAAATATGGTCCCCAATAACCACTTAACTATTCAAAACAAAGTGGTAGAACTGGTGAAGAAATAAATGTATATGTGTTATGAAATAAGAATTAGCAGGGATAACCAATCATGCGAAATCCAAAGACGAATTACTTTAGCGTGGGCAGCCTTTAAAAACCTGCGAGACACACTTAGGGCCAACATACCTTCTTCTGAATGAAAGCTGCTCTGAAAAGTTCATTCGATGTACATCCATACCATTCTCTCAGAAGATTTTACGCCTCCTATGCCTCTCTTTCCTTGGATCTTTCCTGCATAATCAGTTGGATCAAGGTGTATTTCTCTCCACGTGTAATATGTCCGAGATATTCTAATTTTCTTATTTTTATTGTATTTAAAATTTCCATTTCCTTATTCTTCCTTCCCAGAACCTCTTTGTTTGTGACGTGTTCTGTCCACGACATTTTCAGTATTCTTTTGTACACCCACAGCTCTAATGATTCTAGTTTCTTTATTGATATCGCATTCAAGGTCCAAGATTCCATTTTATAAAATAAAGTCGAAAAAACATAACACCTCGCCAACCTAACTTTTAGTTCCAGTTTTATATCCCTGGTACATAGCACTCTTCTTATTTTGTTAAAAATTTGTTCTAGCCTTTTCTATTCTTATTTTGATTTCCTGGTTGTAATCATTTGTGGAGTTAATCATTGTTCCCAGATATGCATATTTGTCCACTTGTTCGACGTCGGTTCCGTTTATTACAAGATTCTCGTTATGTCTTTGAGTTTTCGATATTCTCATAAATTTTGTCTTCTTGGCATTCATTGTTAGACCATACTCTTTTCTATACTCTGATATTCTGGTCACCAGCCTCTGAAGATCTCAATGTTTTCGGTTAAGATTACAGTGTCGTCCGCATATCTAATGTTGTTAATGGGAACTTCATTTACCTTTATTCCAGCTGTTTCACCCTCAAGAGCTTTTTCAGGATCTCTTCAGAGTAGGTATTAAAAATAATTGGCGACAATACGCATCCCTGTCTCACTCCACATCTAATTTCAATTTGTTTTGACAGTTGTTCTTTAACATGTACTTTTGCTCGCTGTTTATAGTATAAGTTTGATATGATCCTGAAATCGTTGTAGTCAATCTTCTTTAAAAAAATCCACAAGGAAAAATTCCTGTAGCTGGCTGTATACCACGTATAACAAAAAGAGGTTAATCTTTGTAAATGGGTATATTTATTTAAAAAACCCTTAAAAGGGCCACATCAATAAAACAAACATTTTCGGACCACACAGTCCATCATCAGGTTATTAAAATCGAAAATGCCTAAAAATAAGTATAAACCATTTAGTTAAAACAAACGAGATTTTGAAATTTTGACTATGGTTGAAAAGCAAAAGATGGTTATACTTACTAGGTCATAATGCCTGAGCCACCAAAATATTAGGGTAAAAACCCTTTAAATTACATTTAGTTATGAAATGTTGTACATTGTGTTATAAAATAACTGTGATGTTCAATATTAAATTAAATTTGACTAAAGGTAACACATGGCTCAATTGGGTTCCATAGCCGGGTGAGAGGGTACCTCTGCACTCGGAGAACAACGTGGAACTGATTGACAAGATACTTTTGAAGGATGAAGATAACAGAATGTCAATGCAACAAAAACTATAAAAGTTGTACATAGTATTACTACAGCCAAAAGATTCAACAAGTTTTGATGATTTTAAAAAATAACAACAATCTAGGTGTTGGGATTTAAAAACTTTTTATTTATTAATTTAGGGTATAAAAGATGTCAAATCAATGATGGTTTTATAGTCATGATTAATATAATGACCTGTGCCTTAGGCAACTTATGTTGCTTTTCGTCGTATGGAATGTGGTCTAAAGTGTATTTAATTTTGGGTTAGCTTGTATTTATGAAATTTATCCTTTTATGTTTAACACATCTAGGACAAGGTAAAAATTAAATAACAAATATTTGAAGCTAATATCAGACCTCATATTTAAATGACTTTATTTAAGAATGCTCCTATGGTGAAAAATTAATAAAATTAAGTTTAGTAAGATGGAAATCTACAGGCTGAAGAAGTTGAAGTAATAACATATGTGATTGAATTTAAAATTGAAGAGACTGGGTTCCTCAGAGACTAATGAGAATGAAAGTAAAAAAAATGACCGAAGAAAAGGAGGGGGGGGGTTGAAGGAGAAAAGGAGTTGATCAACAATTAGAGATAATAGGGGTCCTTTATACTTAAAGTATCTAGCACCCTGAACAAAATCTATTTAGGTGGTATTAAATTCAGTTTGTAGAAACCTGAAATTTGTTGTATAAGTGTGCTACTAAGTTGTTGACCGAAAAAAGGTGGACAAAGGTAGATTAGGATTCTTTGTAATATGGTAGATTATGAATTTTAATAAATTGTTAGATAATGTTTGAGTGATTACTAAATTAAAACTATTGGATACATGTTTAATATATGAATTGACCAAGAAATAATGAAAGAGAACAAAATTAACAGGAAAACGATGTAGAAGTGAAGAGTGGATAAGATAGTGAAATGTTGGTATGATGGATGTGGATGGTTCTGAAGTTAAAATTGGGGTCAGAAATTTGTGAGAGGAAGGTGTGACGATATTGTATAGAATGGGTGTTTGAAGAACAACAAGATTATGTAGGAATAAGGTGTTGACGTTTGTATAGGAAAATAAGGCAGAGAAATTAGGACAGTATTATGAAGTGTGGACTATGAAAAAAGTTGACGATGTAAAGGTTGAAAGTCACGGTTGAAAGATACATGGCGATTAACACAATTGGGGCTTTTTTGTTTTTCTTTGACTATTTCCAAGTCTTCATATAGGTCTAATTTTAGAAAATTTTTTGGGGAATATTATGTAACAAAGAGACGTCTTCTGGGATGTTGAGGGTATGTTTATGTTGTGCAAGATGTTGAGAGAAGGTGGAAGTATTCTCTTTTTTAGTGTGTTCTAAGGAACGAGAAGTTAGTGATCTATAGGTTCTACCTATATATGTAGCATCACAATCAGAGCACTGTAATTTATAAACACCACTACGATCCATGTAGTTGATGGGATCTTTAGTATTGGTTAAGCATTGTCCTAGATTGTTCGGGACTTTGAAAGAAATGTGGGTATTCTCAACAGATCTTTTTAGGATGTATCTAAGATCTCCAGAAAGACGTTCTTGAAGGTAAGGCAAAGAAAAATAATGAGTTTTGATGGTCAAGTCTCTGGGAAACGTAGTCTCTCTCAATAGTTTGAGTTGTCTCTTATTTATAAGTTTGTTAATGATATTGGGGTCATATCCATTGTTGAATGCTATTTGTTTAAGGGTGTTAACTTCTGTATGATAGTTGGATTGTGATAGTGGAATTGTTAATAATCGGTGAATGTAACTATGGAATGCTGCATATTTGTGTGACATTGGGTGGTTGGAAAACAAAGGTATGATATGGTCAGTTTGTGTTGGTTTCCTATAGATACTGAAATCGAAGTGGTCGTTTAATCTGGTGATGGTAAGGTCAAGAAAATTAATAGATTGAGATGATTCTAGTTCCATAGTGAACTTAATGTTTGGGTGGATTTGGTTTAGTTTAGAGAGTAATAGATCAGCTGAATTTGAGTTACCTGATATGAAGACTAAGCAGTCATCAACATATCGAAACCAATGGAGAATTTCAGGATTTTTCATAATGTGTGTGGATTCTAAGTGATCCATAAATATATCAGCTAAGAAAGGGGAAAGGCAACTACCCATGGCTAAGCCATCAGGTTGTCTGTAAAATTTACTATTGAAAACAAAAAAGTCTTGAGCTAGACAAGTTTGTAATAATTGAATAATTGAGTTAGTGGTAGACAAAGTGATAGAATTTGCTCGAAGAAGAGACTGGACCAGATTAATAGTTTCTTGTTTGGGGACTGAAGTAAATAGGTTGCTGACATCAAATGAAAGCATTGTGATGTTAGGATGAAGATTTATTTGTTGAAGATTGTTGACTAGATGAATAGTGTTTTTGACTGCAAATCGAGGGGTGAACTTCACCCCTCGATTTGCGTATTCGGTTATGGATGACTTTGCATATTCGGTTATGGATGACTTTAAGTAGTAACTTTAGCATATGAGACATCAAGCTAATGGCGCGGTAATCGCCATTAACATACAAATTAGCCTCAAAAGAAAAGTATTTGACCAATGCGTATTACCGGTCATGACCTATGGGACCGAAACTATTACTCTAACCAAGGCTACGGCTTCGTAATTGAGAGTGGGACAGAGACAAACGGAACGATCAATGCTGGGAGTGACGTTACGGTACTGAAAAAGAAACGAAGATCTGCGAAGAAGGATGAGTATTGCTGATGGTGTAGAACGCATAGCGGATTTAAAATGGAATTGGGCAGGCCATGTAGCGATAATGCAAGACTCATGATGAACGAGCAAAATTACACATTGAAGGTCAAAGTAGACAAACGTAGTAGAGGAAGACCACCTACACGTTGGGCTGACGACATCAGCTGTATCACGAAAAATTAGCAACAAAACGCACAAAATCGCAAATAATGGATTAGTTTAAGGGAGGCCTATGTCCAGCAGTGGACGTGATGATTGAACACTGGATGATGAGAGTGATGATGAAAGAGATTTTTTTGTAAGAGTTATCAGCTGAAATTCTTTTAAATTTTTGGTTATACACCTACTAGCTGATTCAAAACAATCTCCAAAATGTTCTGGTAACTTCTAAACCTTAACAGTCAAGGGAGTATTGTAGAGTAATATTTCAGCCGACAGTGAGTGAGTGGAGTACAAAATACAAACACATTAAAATATTATATCGGTGATGGTGACAAATCGATATGTATTAGAGTTATTGACCCCGTTCGAGTCGAGTTTTCTTTTCGTTATACCAACCTACTATTCAGCCCGTTCGATATTTTTGTTGTTTAGAAGTTACCTGTTGCCGTTTCCTTCGAATCAATTCAGACGTTTACTTTGTAAACTCTTTTGAGTCTGCTTTAAAAAGGACAAAACAAAAAAAGATTAACAAAATAAAACCTTTTATGTTTTGTGCTTTCAATTTGCGACATAAAAGAAGTTATGCTAAAAAACTGCTTATATGTGATCAATCTGGATTTTAAAAACTTTTTTTTGAACAATTTAACTATTTTATTTAGCGTATGGATAATTACAATACGATAAAAGTAGTATTTAGATAATAATTATGTTCAAATTGGAATTGTAACCTAAGTTAAATATTAAATATTAATGTCCAAATTGCACAGCCATTCAATTGCACCAGGAGAACACTCTGCAAAATCTTGAAGGTCTCCGCTGTATCTGCGGATTGGGCAATCCGCAATGATGTGTTGGATGGTCTGTTTCGGGGATCCACAATCACATTGTGGGCTTTCTGCATGACTCCATCGGTATAGAGAATCGGCACATTTGCCATGACCCGTGCGTATGCAATTTAATTTTGTCCATATAGGGCGTGGCAGGTTTGATCCAGTGAAGCCGATCGACGTACTTGTTATTTTGATGACGTCTGGCTCTGTTGTTGGCATCCATCTTTTCGTCTACTGCTCTTGCTTATTGTAGCTATCACCCATTCCCTGGCAGGGGAACTGCCAGGAAATGGGTGATAGCTACAATACTGGGTATACTGATAGCTAATACTGGGTGTAGAGCTAGTTCGCGTCCGTAGTGGAATACTACACGTGCACCCTGGGTAACGCTAAATGAACTAGCATTGTCGGAATGAACAATACGATGAAAGACAATTTAACTAAAAAAGACACATTCGAGATACAGTAAATTAGATTTAGGAACGAATACATAATGGTTTAATCGGAAACTACAGATAATACTATATATAAAAAAATCGACAACTAAATTATAAATGAACTTTGATTAAATAAAAGGCGGATATCGAGCACTGTTTTATTAATCAAATCTTGCCCAGGTACTTTCGCTTCCTAAAGCATCTTCAGAGGCATCTCAAAATAAGCCGAGAAACCTTTTTTCACTGAAGGAATTAATTCGATAAAAAATTCAAATTTGATGGTTGATAAAAGTTTCTTATGTGATTAACGTTTAAGACTTACTTCGGTCAATTTGGCCTATCCAACAATATTAGAATGTTATAAAGATAGAATTGTACATCACACTACACTACATAAGGACCAACACTTTAAAATTTTTAAAATAGGCGAAGCTACATTATGGTCGGAAACCGGAGAGAGACTGGCTACCGGTCTAACGGAAATGTTGAGGTGACGTGTGAGAATAGAATAGAATAGAATAGAATAGAATAGAATAGAAAAAAGCTTTATTCTCAGGATTCACAAGTTACATACAAATATAAATTGTCAATAGAGAGAATGGTGTCAGTTACAATTTATAATGGTTGCTGTAACAACCTACACTTAACATAAAAGTAATATTAAAACATAATGATAATAACAGTGACATTTAGATTCAGGTAAGAGCCCTTAGTCTGCCTACAGGTCAGCTTGAAGGTATTCTTCCACTTTGTATGGTTCAAGGTGTATGAGCAATTGTTGAACAGACTTTCTATATTTATTTACGTCAGTTTCTATTTTGATGCTGTAAGGCAGTTTATTAAAGAATTTAATACAGGCATATTCTGTGGTTTTCTCAGATGCTGTTAGTCTATGTATTGGTATATTATAGTTTATGAGATTGTTTCGTGTATTAGTATTATGGTTTGTTATGTGTTTCAAGAATTTATGTCTATTTTTAAAAATGAAAAGTAAGCATTCATATATGTATGTTCCAGCCATTGTTAGTATGTTTAGCTTTTTGAAATTACCTCTACATGAATCTCTGTATCTCAAGTTAAGTAGAGTTCTGATTGCTCTTTTTTGTAATATAAAAACCTGTTCAGCGTTACCACTTCCCCCCAGAAAACTATTCCAAATCGCATTACAGAATGAAAATTTGAAAAATATACAACTCGTTTACATTTTTCGTCCAAATAATTTGCTGTTATTCTGAAAGAGTAGCAGATAGATGCTAACCTGTTACAGATCTCATTTATATGCACTCCAAAATCTAAATTTTGGTCAATATGTACCCCCAGAAATTTTGTGCTTTGGTTTAGAGTAACCATTTGCGATTGAATTGAGACAGTTTCTGGTAAGGTACTATTATTTGTTTTAGTGACAAAACATATATAATTTGTTTTTTCTCTGTTCAGTATGAGTTTATTCATATTGAGCCATCTCTGTGCTTTATGTAATCTATTATTAGCGATATTCAATAAATTATTCAAGGATGACCCTATAGTTAAAATGTTAGTATCATCGGCAAATTTCACAATAAGAGTATTCTGATTGTTATCTGTTATGTCTAAAGCTAAATCATTTACATAAAAAACAAAGAGAAGAGGACCCATAATACTTCCCTGAGGAATTCCCACCGAAATAAGACCTTCATCAGAGAAGCAATGTCTTCCCTCATACTCAAATTTTACTTTCTGTTTTCTGTTTGATAGGTATGATTTTATCCAATTATAACCTGGCCCTCTAATACCATATCTGTAAAGCTTTTCCATTAGTATTTTGTGATTTAAAGTATCAAATGCTTTCGATAAATCTAAAAATATGCCCATGGATATATCTTTGTTTTCATAACCCTCATTTATCTTTGTTATAAAATCATAAATGGCAGTCTCTATAGATTTTCCCTTAAGGTACCCATGTTGTGCATGGCATAACAGTCCCTCACTATAGAAAAAACTGAGAAGCCTGACACACATGACTGTTTCAAAAACCTTAGAGAATGATGGTAAGAGGCTTATCGGACGATAATTTTCTAGTAAAGTGGTATCACCTTTTTTATGCACTGGTTTTACTACAGCTATTTTTAAGTTGTCTGGAAATATCCCATTTATGAAGGTATTGTTTATTATATGACATAATGGTATAGCTAGCTCATATGCACACAGTTTTATTATATTTGTAGGTATCCCATCATAACCTGAAGTGAATTAATTTTTCAATTTTCTAATTAATTCTATTATTTCATTTATAGTTACTGGCGTTAGAAAAAATGAGTTTTTGTTAAACTGTATTTTGGTGCTGAATTCTATTTTTGGTATATTTTCTAAAAGATGTGTAGCAGCATTTAAAAAATATTCATTAAAATTATTACTTACCATGACTGGATCTCCTAGTATAGCTACATTATTATCGATAGAATTTACCTGTGTGATTTCTTTAACGATTTTCCATAGACTTTTTGACTTATTTTGACTATTATATATTTCTTGCCCATACTGCATTTTTCGTGAATCCACAAGCATTTTATTATACTGACGTTTTGTTTGTTTGTACTCATCTTTGTAATTGTCATCTACTCTACTTAACATTAGCAAAAGGTCTAAGCGACTTTTATATTGATTTATTTCATTTGTATTATAGTATTTGATACGTTTTTTATGTTTATTTATATTTTTTTCTGGAAAGCATTGGTCAAATAACAAAGAAATTATTTTCATAAATACAACCCATTGCTTTTCTATATCCCAATTTGGTACTGAAAAAAGCTCCTCCCAGTCTTCATCTTGCAGCATTTGCCTAAAATTGTCTTTACTGTGGGAATCAAAAATTCTTTTCCTAATTTTTATATTGGCTTTTTGTTACATTAATACTGAAAGTTATTTTTTGACCAAGATGATCAGAAATATGAGTATCTAATACTTCTGCTAAATAAAGTTCACAGTTTGTAAAAATATTATCAATGCACGTCTTTGTAGCTCTACATATGCGAGTATATTCAGAAACTGATGGCAATATATTAAATGTTTGTAATAAATAGAGAAAGTCTGTTCTATCTTTAGTTTGACTCCTAAAATCTATATTAAAATCACCTGCAATCAAAACTAGAGAGCTCTCACCTGAAATATACATTAAAACATTTTCTAGAATATCTAAAAATTCCTGCACACAAGACTTTGGAGTACGATATATACAAAGAATTAAAATTTTGCAATTTAAAAAACACACTTCTACACATGAACATTCAAAAACATATGTTTTTGCCTTAGCATTTATATCTTTTCTTATCCTCCACGATAAGCTTTCTTTTATATAGATTGCTGTGCCCTCATGTTCGCCTTCATCTCTACAGAAAGCAGAAGCTAATTTGAAACCCATAAAGTTGTGATTTTGTAATTGGGTATTAGATTTCCAATGTTCACTTAAACAAACTGCGATGCACTCTTTGTGGTGTAAGATTTCTTCTTGGATAGTATCCATACAATTTTCCACTAATCGAGCATTTTGATGGTTGATACTGCTCTTTATGACTGAGGATCCCCCTATATTGGTGGCATTCCTCTTTTTCATGAAAAACTTCGAGACTACTGCTCCATTTGGCCAAGCCTCTCGTTTTCATGCTTCTCTACAATCGTCTTGTCTGATGGTAACTTTCATTGAGGCATAATATTCCGGGTGGGATGATGAATGCTCTTTACGCCTGGAAAATTTGGCTCCAAAAAGGTTCAGTTGCTCAAGTTTAGTTCCTGGAGTAAGCCTAGTGACATGAAATGATACAAATTTTGGAACTGGTTGAACCTGGGAAGTATTTTCATTTGGTCCCACCACAAAACGACGAGTTCTACGTTTGGCTACTTGCCACTCGATATTTTTATTAGGTGTACATAATTGATTCCCTAATTGTTGGATATCTTGCATGTTATTGTAATCTGTGCCTGTAAAACTGCACTGTTTACTTCTTGCTGAGTGAAAACTTTATTTTGAGGGTTATGTTTATCTACTTTATGGGAAGAGGAAGACGAGGATGGTACGGTTTCAGGTTGTTTTACTAACTTAGCTTTGTAACTATCATTTGTATCTATATTTTCTGTAGCATTAACAACAGTTAAAAACTCTTTTGAGTTTGCACTTACGATTCCGGCCATCGTGGCAGTATTCACTCCTTTGTTTACAGTTTCATTTTTTTCCATAGGTTTAATCTTGTCTAACAATAATGATTGGTAGATCATGATGGTAGTGGTATACTACCAATAATGATTAGTAGTGGTAAATTCTTCTTCTTCAAGTGCCGTCTTCGTTCCGAAGTTTGGCTATCATCAAAGCTATGCGTATTTTTTGATGCTGCAGATCTAAACAGTTGGTAATTGGTGCAATTGTACCATTCTCTCAAGTTTTTCAACCATGAATGCCTTCTTCTTCCTATAGATCTCTTTCCCATTATCTTTCCCTGTATAATCAATTGTAGCAACTGGTATTTATCTCCCTCATAACATGTCCCAAATATTGTAGTTTGCGTTTTTTAACAGTAAGTATCAGCTCTTTCTCTTTCCGCACTCTCCGCAAAACCTCCACATTTGTTGTGGTAAAAGTGGTAAATTAACCTCACTTCTACAGCAAATGATTTTATTTCCATTTTCTACTATAATTTTGCCTTTTGGCGTTCAGCACAACTTTTATGATAAATAGAAAAACATATTTTACAGACATATACTGCACACGATTTGTTACAGCATTTCATTACTACATTTTCTTCATTTTCTTTCGGTAAAGATGACGAACCGTCATGATCGGCCGCCATTTTCACTGACTTTTTTGATATATGACAGCTTGGATATATGGCAGTCACAATCATGGATATGTGATCTGCACATTTCAAAATTCTATGAAACTAAGCATTGACCGAACGTCCAACTGACACTACTATAGGAAGTCAACTGATGAAATATGAAATTATCATCGAGTTAGAATCTATGGAGAGGGCATCACGTGACTAAAAACGACCTCACTTCGGCCATATTGTTAATATTGTCTTGACACTTTTGACAGATCGTATAAGTTTATTTACGTTTGTTGTTTTTCGAATATTTTAAGTTTTATAATACTTTTATAGAAACTGTAATAATATATTGTGATAGTGCATAATAATAATTTCTTGTTCCCAACGTAGTTGCAGTAGCAGAAGCAATGCTAATAAAAAATCTTCAGGAATAACGTTGTACAGGTTAGTATACAAATATGTAAACAAAGTAATGGCCCGTACTTCGAGAATAAATTAATAGTATTTGACTGTATTAATTTATCTTTATGTATAATATATCGTGTTTTTAGTGTTTACCGCGGGATAAATAAATCATAGTCATGATACTATAACAAACAAGATATGCTCACTTGTCGTTCCAATTTGATCGACTTGGCGCATGTCGTCATGGTGAGACAAAGCCAGGGGACTTGTTTGTATTATATTTTAACGATGCAACATATGGCAACGTTGTTCCATTACTGTAATGAACAACTTCAAAACTTAAACTGTTAACGGTAAGTATACCTCGATGCCATATCTTGCACTAATAAGTCATAACTAGTTACTTTCTGTAAAAACGTGTTTTGAAAATTAATAAGCAATTTGTAAAATTAATTAAAGAAATATATGAATCTACGATTTGATTGGGTGTATTACAAACAAAATAAATATTGCTAGAAAACATAAATTAAATATAAAAGGCCGGCAAAATGTAAAGTATTTGACCATAAAGGAAAAGCGGGTCAAACTTGAGACTTTATGAATATTATTTAGACATTTATTTTACAATCTTTGTGATTTTTCTTTTGTAATATTGTAATTATCTTTAATATTTTGATTTAGAATTTGTATTTTAAAATACATTTTACATCTAAAAAAAGTAATTTTACATCTTCGCTAACATTTACATATTTTGCAGCTTCTATTAAGTTTTTTAAACCATTTTTGTGTTATTTTGAAGGTGTCGCCATTATAACTACGAAAAATATGTTCCAGTTCACTACATACATCCAAAGTAACTTTTTTTAAAGACCTATCAAAAATAAAGTATTACTTCAAGTTCTATTAAAATGGGCATTAGTATATATTATTACCGATAGAAACATTTATTATTATCCATAGAAACACTTTTATTTATATAACTAGAATTGCATCAAATGAAAAATTTAAATTTAATTTTAAAGTTTAACTTGCTGTCATTAATTTTGTCAATTTGGCATTTTGACAACTTGTCTCAGGCTTACGTCACAAGAACATGCCCGTTGACTTATCTTGTTTTGTTATAGTATCATGAATCATAGTTTATTAAAAATGTATTGCACTTTTTTAGATTATGATTAATTAAATCTTCTAAATAACTACTATTATTTTTTAGTAGTTTTAATATTATTGAGTCCGGCCATGATCTCACCGCCATATTGGTATTATCGTTAGGCACACCTACCTACGCCGTTTTTAATACACACGTTAGTATACTCATAGCTTCTCCATAGATTCTAAATCGATGGAAATTATATAGAATATTTTAAGTAGATTGCATAATCTAGATCTCACACTCAAACCAGTCTATAATAATTAGGGTGTTAGTTTGAAAGGAACTGAGGTCGACGTAAAGTATGAATGCAAGAAATAGACTAACCAATCTATTAGACAGTGAGTGGTTGATTACAATTAAAGGGTCTACCAAGCACTATCAATACTGTGGAAAAGAAGAAATGTGACTATGTAATTAAAGTACTCAAAATTAAAAATGAAAATTAAAAGCAAAGTATGTAACAATAAAACACTGAAAACTTTGTTTTCAAACTTCCACAAAATTTATTTTAACTATTATCACTACAGCTGTTTCGGCTGATTGCCTTTCTCAAGTGATCTATTTTTGGCATGCGTTTACAATTTATAGTCTCTAATGAAATAGGTTGAGGAGGGGAGAACTGTTTGTCTCAAGTTGGTCATTCAGAATTATATCTGTGTTTTTTAATTTGTGATTTCCATAGATTCTAACAGAGATAGCTTAAGGCCTTTATTTTGAATGTGAAGTATTTTAAATTTGTCATTAAAAGAATGATTATGATCTAGAAGGTGAAGTGCGTATGTCGAATCTGTGTTTCTATTATTGAAAGCCCTTTTTTGTTTCTACCAGTTTGACCGATGTAAGTTTTTGGGCAGTCGCCACATTGAAGTTTGTACACACCACTATTTAAGTGTTTTTTATTTTGGCTCTTGTTATTTTTAATATATTTGCCTAGGTTGTTATTTGTTCGGAAAGCTGGTGTTATTCCTTTTTTTTTATGTGTTTGGCTATTTTTGTTGTTATTTTGCCTGTATATGTAATCGAGCAGAAAGTACTGGGTTTTTTCTCTGGTGGTGGAAATACTAATTTCAGGGCTTTCTTGTGTAGTTTTTGGTTTAACATTTTATCAATTGTTTGGTCGTTGTATCCGTTGTTTACTGCTATTTGCTTAATTATATTTAATTCTGTCTCAAAGTTGTATTTTGACATCGGAATTTCTGTTAATCTATGTAACATACTATGATAAGCTGCCAGTTTATGTTGTGTTCGATGGGATGATGAATTGTGTATAGTTGTGTCAGTATGTGTAGGTTTATGAAATATGGAGAAGTCATGTTTGTTTTCAAGTCTGATAATTTTTATATCCAAAAAATTAATGGATTGATTTTGTTCTGTTTCTATTGTAAATTCAATATGACTATGAAGTGAATTAATATACGATAAAAATTGGTCGAGTTGCTGTTAGTTCCTGTGAAACATACCAGTACGTCGTCTACGTATCTCCACCAATATAGAAATTGTTTGAATACGGGATGTTTTGAAATCTTTGTCTCTAGATGGTCCATAAAAATATTTGATAGTAACGGGCTTAGAGGATTGTCATTTACAAACAGATTAAAGAACAAAACAAAGAATACAAAGACAAAACAAGCGAAATAAAAAATAAAGAAGAAGTAGGGATAATAGAGGATCAAGAATACAAGCAAGTAGGAAGGAATTACTACAGACAGCTCTTGACGGAGAAAACAGTAGGAGAAGAAATGAGTAACGAGGAGAAATCGGTGCACAAAGAAGAAGTAGATAAAGTAGACAAGGAAATTTAAAAAAACAACATTACAAGCAAGAATATAGAGAAACAAAAATGGAAAAGTCCTTGGTAAAGATGGAATTAATAAGGAAATAATAAAATATGAAGGAATGGAGCTGAGAGGTAAAATATTGACACTATTGAAAAGTATATGAAAAGACGACAAAATGCCAGGGGGCTGGGAGAATCTTTATCAGTCAAAACATTTGGATCAGGTGGACCTATTTATATATACATATATATATATATATATATATATATATACCGGTTAGATTATTGTCATCGTTATAAACTATATCTAGGGCTTTCTGGACCGTCAAATCTCTCCTGTAAATAAAAAATTAATTAGATCTTTTATTAGCCTAGTGTAATCATTTGGTACCAGTGTGGTCAGTCTCATGTTAATTTTATGTTAATGGGTGAGGTTGCCTTTAATATGTTTTATGTTATAACCTACTTCCTTAACCATATCAATAATTATTTAAATTGTCGGGAAAGTCTTAAGCAAACTTTTGGAGGTTATGTCAGGCATTGCCCTTCATAACGTTGTGCTGGCTTCAAAAATTTAATAGTTAATGCTCAAAGTCATTCATTTTTTAATCTAGAACTTAATGCTTTATTTTTTATTGCATTGGACAAAAACCAATCTTTTTTAACTTGAAAAATCTTTTTGTAGGTTTTTGCAGGATCTGCCAGATATGTCGTGTTTACCACATCTAAAAATATCTTCCAATTTCTTTCTGTTTTCATAAAACTTCTATAACTTCACTGACCTATAAACAACTTAAAGTTTTACCTACGATTACGACATATGTGTATCTAATCATTACCCAAGTTTAAATGATAAATAAGTTCCCGGTTCGGACTTTCCTAAATTCTTAATACTTAACTCCAAATAATTGATGGGATCTCCCACTCAACTTGACTACGGTGAGTCGAATTTGTTGGGGTTTAATGTTATTTTTCGACTAAGAAATTACCTGTTAACACGATATAATGTAGTAACGTTTGGAACGTCATAAATCACAGTTATAGAGAATATAAAAAGTGGAAAAAGTTGGTGTTAAATTTATTACATTTAAATTGGAAAAATCTCGCCAAAAATAGTCTTTCTAATTTACATAATTTTATACTTTTAGAAAACCTAATCTAAAAATATTTGATTTAAGTATTGACCTCTGTCGGAGCACTTCCAAGTACCATGCTCCTTTTTTCTAATTGACTTCCTTGTTACGGCGATTACACTTTCGTCCAAAAGTGTCAAAATAATAAGTGTCATAAAAGAAGGTATACATTTTCGTCAAAGCCCCTAAAATTGAGGAATACAAGTTCGTCTAAAGGGTCAAGTAAATTTTGATAATGCTTTTCAAAGAAGCAATTAACCCATTAGTTTCCAACGTTGCGTAAACGCAACATTTTGAAAATTATTGTTTTTGTAATATGGTATCAACATTATGTAACATAACAAGGTTAGTTTAGGTTTTTCTCTAAAATTAAAATTTCTTGAAACTGGATAAAAAGTTAAATAGACATTAGGATTTTCTGTGAAATTGTGCGGTTTAATAACAATTTTAGTATTTTGTTCTCGGTAATATATTTACGAAAAGGAATTATGTAATTAGTGAACCAGCCATTGACAAAATATATTATCTGTAATTCTGTTTATGCCAGGATAGTTAAAGAGATATTACAAACAATGCTTTTCGAAGAAGCAATTAATATTAAATATATAAATATGTATAAATCTTCGAGTTTATTCATTTGTGAAAATATTTCAAAGTGTTTATATTCCTATAGTCTTGTATGAAAATAATTTATTCTTGAAACGTTATGGAGAATTTCGACAAACGTATGGTGGTAAAAAAAAGTGCAACGAAAGGAGGTGCTCCTCTTTTATTCGTGAAAAACTATAAATTCAATTTTGCCGAAAAGTTAAAAAGTGGGGAATCACGCTGAAGATGTACCAAAGGTTGTAACGCTGCCGTCTACACAATTGGGGATAATGTAGTAATTTCTAGACAAAACTTAATATCGTTCTCATGAAAGTCTGGAGGTTAACTACATTCAACAACAGTTTGTAAAAGTAGTAGCTAAGCGTAAAGCTGCAGTAGATATAAGTACTTAACTCAGGAAAATTTTACATCGCATTTTAAGCGAAGAAGAAAATACCGTAGGCGTAGGAAGTGGAACAAGTATGTGTGTGTGTGTGTGTGTGTGTGTGTGTGAATGAATGGAATTTTCCTAATAAGAAGCTCTCCGTTGAATAAAGGGACCCCCTATAAACAGGCTAGGCCACGCTAGAACAGTTTCTGTCACCATAGCTCTCTGAGCTATCTGAGATTCTCTCCCAGGTATTCGAGAGACTAGTATTGGATAAACTGCTTTAGCTACCAAGAAGCAGCCTACCCAAGCTAAGGTGTGAGGTAATCGTGCCGATGACTGTATAGCCACAGGTTTTTATGTGGTCGTGAACAATCCTCCTGGGGAACCAGGCCAACCACATTGTATAAAGCCTTGCCCTGGTAATGCGGGGCACTGCCAGGGCTCTCCCTAGCCACTCGTGGAAACAACATGAATTTGCAAAAAAAAAAAACAAAAAACCAAAACCAAATTCCAAAGCTGGACCAAAACGTTCACCTCAGTCTGAAGCCGCAGTTGAGGATGGACAGCAATGTTCACCGCTAAGCTCGGCCCAACCAAAGGGTGGACCAAAATGTTCACCTCAGCCTGAAGAGAGAGCTAAGAATAAACAGCAATGTTCACCCCAAATTTCGGCTCAAGCGGAGGATGGACAAGGACCACCTCAAGAAAACCGGCCAAAGTGCCGCAGAATTGCGCCGAGACAAAAAGAAGGAGGATGGCGATGGGAAAAGGACCCGCGGGAGCGGCTCATCCCTCTCCAGCCCCTCCTAAAATAAAGGTGAAGGTGCCCACATCGGAGGCTTACAACGGTTCCACCTTCAAAAGAGGACAAGGACCGACAGCCTGCGAAGTTAAAGCGCAGGGTAGTACCTCCAAATACCTCCACAGAGGGCACGCAATGGAGACATAAGAAGTCACAGTGGTGAAAACTCCGCTGCGCATTCCCAAAGCTTTGCAGAAGCCGCTTTAAAACATCTTAAGGTTACTATTATTCAATGCTTCCTCCAACACAAAAAGGAGACAACGGCGACACTATGTCGCCACCTGGAGGTAACGGAAGATGCAATAGAACTAATCCAAGAAGCTTGATTAACTAAGATTAAAATGACCGGTTTTACCAGTCTAAACGGTCAAATTTTTAGCGTACCAAGCAATCAACAACCGAAAACAGCAATATATGTTTCCAGGAAAGTCAAAGTTTCCCCATGGCGCAGTTATGCACCTCAGACGTACCTGCGGGTAAAGTGAAATACTTATGGGGAAAGGGCAAAAATAGAGAGTTGATACTAGCATCAGTCTACCTACTCTCGGATGCAACTACCTTACCATCAATAAAGGAAATGAAAGATCCTTACATCATTGTCTCAGTCAGAAGGTAGAACTTATTATAAGCTGCGATTCGAACTCTCGCCATTTGGCTGGGGCAGTAGAGATTACAATGCTCGAAGTAAGTCTCTTTATGACTATATTATTAAAAAAGACTAATATATCTTAAATAGAGGCACCAAACTAACCTTTATTAATGTTCGTGCTAAACGGATACGTTTGGTGTGTCCCTATAGATATCACGGTAGCAATAGCTGAAATATCAAATAAAATTCAGAACTGGCAAGTATCGGAGGACACCTCTATGTCTGACCACGCTGACTAATCTATAATAGTCTAAAAACAAGCCTTATCAAATCGCGCAACCCTCGAAGGACGAATGTAGAACTCTACAACCGACACTTAGAAGATGCTCTGCAGAATGAAAAGGCTTTAACTCTAGGAACTAATACAGAATTGGAAAGGTATACGATATTTATCCTAAACAAAATAAACTACGCTTATAAAAAATCCTGTCCAATAAGGATACTCCAGGAGAGTCGCAAAACCAACTCTTGGTGGTGCACTAAACTGAAACACCTTAGGAAGATAGCAATAACAGCTTTTAATAAAGCAAAACGCACTAAACTCGGCTCGGTTAAATGGCGTCGGCAAAAAACTGTGTCCTTTTTTTTCATCACTGACATTGAAATGGAATTGAGGCCAGAGCATGATAAAGTTAGTAATGTTATTAAAGAATTTATTAATATCGCCCTATAAATAAATTTAGAAGTTGATAGTGATGACATTGAAAAACTGTTGAATTGCCACAATTAGGAACTTTCTTTTTACGTGGAAGAGCTTTTGGAAATAGCCTTATAATCTGAGGGCTTACAAATGCATTTGGATTATTTTGGAAAGTGTGAGGGGTAGCCAAAAGTAAATTTTCTGTAGCCTGTAGCTTGAGATGGATCTGGCCGGTCTGTAAAATCACTATCGGTAAATACAGATGGATTATATGGACAATTATCAGTATGTTAAAACCCACCTATGATATTGGCAGGTGTAAAAGCGCGAACGTAAGTACTTTCCATAAGTTCAGGTATTTCTTTAAGGATATCAGCTGTGCAAGATTGTTAACTATCCAGTTATCGGCAGCCTTAAAATATAAAATATTTTAAATGCCTAAAAACCTTGGTATCCAAGGATTGTAACTTATAGCAAGTATGAGAAGGAATGCTGAGTAGTATTACTCCATTGTGTTTACTTATGTTAAGCCCTTTTGGCGAACTATGGCTATTATGATTATCTAGTATCAGCAGACAGTTGTGATTCATATCGACTCAGGAATATCTAATGAAGTGCAGTAAACATTTTTCGAAATTCTCATGAGTCATTCAGCCTGATGGGTTAATAGCAGTATCAGCACCAATGGAAAGCCCTCTTGTCATATAATCCTGGATCCTAAGCCTCGGATAAATTAAAAATGGGAAAATAGTGTTACCACACGCACTTATATTGCATAAAACTGTTACCAATGAACCTCTTTCTTCGCGTGCCATATCACAACTATTCGACATTAGCGATCACCATTGCGAAGGCTTCTCTATCTTTTGCAATATGGAATATTTGTCCTGCATTTGGTATCTGAGTCCATTCACGAATGTTTTTTAACCAAGAAACTTGTTTTCTTCCCACACCCCTACGGCCCTCTATTTTGCCTTTAAAGATCAGTTGTAAAATTTTATATTGACTTTCCCTTACTATATGTCCAGATAACACATTTTTCGACGTTTAACAGTCTTTAGCAGTTCTCTGTCTTTGTTGACGCTCCTTAGTACTTCTTCATTAGTTCTTCTTGTTGTCCAAGGTATCTTCAGCATTCGTCTATGAATCCACATTTCCAATGCTTCAATTTTGTTCACAATCGATACTTTTAGCGTCCACACTTCTGCACTATACAAAAGTACAGACCAAACATAGCACTTAACCATTCTTTGCCTTAGTTCTAAACTGAGATGGTTATTGCAAAGAAATGACTTCATTTTCATAAAAGTAGTTTAGTCATTGCTATTCTACGTTTTATTACTATGTCTGGATCTAGTTGGTCCATTATCACAGTTCCCAAATATGTCATTTTGTGAACTTTCTCAACTTGGACTCCGTTTAATTGAAGCTTTGCATCAGGATGTGGGTTACAACTCAACACTAAAAATTTGGTTTTCTTTGAGTTTATTTTAATGCCCATTTCCTCTCCTACCTCGTGAATACGATCAAGCAGAATTTGAGACCTTCAATATTATCTGATAGAATTACTGTATCGTCTGCATATCTAATCACATTAAGTAGTTCCCCGTTGATTTTTATTCCATATGGCTGTCCCTCAAGTGCCTTTTTAAATAGCTGGTCCAAGTAAACATTGAACAATGTTGGCGACAAAATGTAACTTTGTCTAAACTCCTAGTTGTATGGGGATTTCATCGGTGTAGTTATCTCCAATTTTTACGATAGCATTTTGATTCCAGTACAAATTTTTAATGACACGAGTATCCTTGTCATTTAATCCGATATTTTTTAGTATTTGCATTAATTTTACATGCTGTACTTTATCGAATGCCTTTTCGAAGTCCACGAAACAGGCAAATACATCTTTTCTTTGGTCACGGCATTTTTGTAATAGGATGTTAAGCGCAAAAAGTGTCTTCCTGGCACTTTTACCATTAGTGCTCCTAGTTTCCGTACTGCAGTTTCCAAAATTTCAGGATCAGTAGGAAGTCGGCCTTTCGATTTCCATCTTAAAGGCATCTATAAAACAATTAATATTGTAGATGCCGTAGTGCACATTTTAGCAGAAAAAGCAAACGATTGTAAGCCCACATTTTTTAATATTGAAAAGAAGGAAAACATACTGGAAAACAGTTTTTTATCATAATGGTCCATGTCTCAAGCCTCCACATAAAATATGTTCATCCCTCTCCTCGTACCAGTAGCCACAATAAAATTACCATTTTTCATTTAACACATAACCTTAAAAATAATTGAATACATGAAACTATGTTGAATAAGTATCATATCCGTGTAATTCGTCTACATATTTCTAAACATAATAATGTAAATAAAGAATCCTTATACATTCTGATAAAAAACTTACATTTTTTAGCTTCAAAAACAAGTTTTCACTCTAACTTTTCTAACAGACTTCGATTTGACATGGGAATCAGATAACGACAAAGAAGAAATAAGTAAGCATCCACTAAATGGAAAAATAAATTTATTTAAGTATTCGTTATGGATGTAATATTTATGGCTCAACCCTCCCCAGTCTTCTCTAATCTTTCATTGCACTGGTCTTTTTCAATTAAACACCATTCACACTGGATATCGTTATACGCCACTGGCTCTCCATTTTAAAATGTATATCGATGACAGGATCATAAAACATACTACCTACTGGAAACCGATAAAAAAGAAATCATGATTTGTAACGGTCGTTTCTGTCGTAATCTTACTTTTCTGAGTACCCCAATTGACTCTCGAGACATCAGTTCCTTTTAGAAACTAGGCCAGTGAGAATAGTTATTGTTGGTGTTATCTTAAATTGAAAATGTTATATATTTTTTTTTATTTTTGCAATATGTGTAATAATATTTTTTTATTTAGAAAATACATATACTGAATTTACAATAAAGGTTATTATTAGCGCCGGCTACAAAATTATAAAATTAAATTTTATAAAATTTTCCTTCTTCTTCTTTTGATGCCTATTCTCTGTGGATTTCGGCAATCAGTTTGTTCCATACAACTTTGTTGACAGCTGCTCTAGATGTATGGTAGTCATTACTGCCTACTGTCTGATGTTCTTCAACCATGATGTCCTTCTGCGCTCTTGAGATCTTTTGCTTTCTATCTTGCCTTGTAAAATTAGTTGAATTAGTTGATACTTCTCATTGCCCATCACATACCCTAAATATGTCATCTTTCTGATTTTAACGATATACATAATTTCCAGATTTTTATTCATACGTTGGATCACAGTGTTGTTTGTAACATGATGGATATAGGAAATTCTGAGCATGCGGCGTAGCACCACATTTCAAAGGCTTCTAATCATTTGGATGATGCCACCGTCAAGGTCCAAGCTATAAAACGGTTCCATCCTCATAACTACGATCGAATCTATCCATTGGTTGTTATATTGTTATTATTGGATTTATGTCATTTACCATGCCATTCCACCATTGTGTTCTTGGTCTCCTTTAGATTGAAATCCATCTTGTAGCTTTTTATTCATCTAGTTTGTCAAACTTTTAATGATGTGCCATCCTATCCATTTCAAGCGTTGTGACTTAATAACTCTCAAATTTTTTTAACTCTTTTTCTATGTCTTTATTTCTTTTAATCTTCTTTCTCCGTATTGGTTGACCATCTTTTTTAACTTAATATTATTATTAGTAATTTAATTAAAAAAATCCTTTGTAATAGGTATATATTTAAGGCCCAAACAGGCTAAGGTAAAAAGACATAACGTTTTCGGAAACCATGTTCCATCATCAGTGTCCTAGAAAATAGTTAACCACTTAATTAAAAAGAACATAGGTTAAAATTTTGACTAAGGTTAATGAAAAATGTGGTCAATACTTACTAGGAGTACATGAATGTAGCCACCAAGATTAAATATATAGGTAAAAACCCGTTAACAGATGTTTAATTACATTTAGTTTTAAAAATACGTTATAATAATTTAAGATGATAGAGTTACCGATGGATTAGGTAATATGGCGACATATGACTCCACGTTGAAGTTGCTAGTCCTGAGACGGTATGTCTTCGAGGACTGTATGAGTGCAACTGATTGGCAATGACATTTGATGACAATATTGTTAAGTTATGACGGAAATTATCACAGAGCAGTCAATGTAGCTGTATGTTTCTACTTAAGACAAAAGCCAACGTTATTTAAAATTGTGAAAATTAAGTAAACTAATATAACAGTATCAACCATCAATGTTGTAGTTTTAAATTTATGTAAATAAGATGATATAAGGGAGAAAAAATTGTATGGTTGTAGTTAGGCAACCAACTATGCTAAGCTAGCTAAATACAATAAAATATAAGCTAATAAAATAAAACTTCCACACCTTTTAGTCTGTTACCACCTTGTCAGACATTTATGTTCATGAACTTATAACTCAAAATTTTCACATTTGCCAGGTACCAAATGTTGCTTTTGACATACAGGGCCTCTATATTTGAGTTAAAAGTTAAATAACACGTGAACATTTACTAAAACAGTTTTATTTATTCATACAAGAACACTTCCAATTCTAAATAAATACATTTAGATCCAACCATTAACATCAAAATTTCTAAAATTCAACCTTCCACATGTGTCTAGTTTATATTTTCTGGGTACCAATCGTTTAAGAAACATAAAGGGCCATATAATAAAAAATTTTCTATATTACATTGCTACATACATGCATAGTTGTTGCCTAACTACAACCATACAATTTTTTCTCCCTTATATCATCTTATTTACATAAATTTAGAACTACAACATTGATGGTTGATACTGTTATATTAGTTTACTTAATTTTCACAATTTTAAATAACGTTGGCTTTTGTCTTAAGTAGAAACATACAGCTACATTGACTGCTCTGTGATAATTTCCGTCATAACTTAACAATATTGTCATCAAATGTCATTGCCAATCAGTTGCACTCATACAGTCCTCGAAGACATACCGTCTCAGGACTAGCAACTTCAACGTGGAGTCATATGTCGCCATGTTACCTAATCCATCGGTAACTCTATCATCTTAAATTATTATAACGTATTTTTAAAACTAAATGTAATTAAACATCTGTTAACGGGTTTTTACCCATATATTTAATCTTGGTGGCTACATTCAAGTACTCCTAGTAAGTATTAACCACATTTTTCATTAACCTTAGTCAAAATTTTAACCTATGTTCTTTTTAATTAAGTGGTTAACTATTTTCTAGGACACTGATGATGGAACATGGTTTCCGAAAACGTTATGTCTTTTTAACTTAGCCCGTTTGGGCCTTAAATATATACCTATTACAAAGGATTTTTTATTAAATTTTTAATACATGGTATACAGCCAACTACAGGAATGTAGATTCCTTACGAATATTATTATTAGTATTCATTTGACTCTCGACCTGCAAACATCGCATCGATACAAATTAGGCGAAAGATTACAGTGGTGATTAAAAACGTGCTTCGGTCGCGTTTTTACGGTCATTATCGTGTATCAAGTGGACAGTATTATTTATAAACTATTTAAAAATTAAAATATACAGTTTTAACAATTAAAATGAGTGCTCCACCAGATTTATCGGTGAGTGTTCCTTATTATACTGCTACTGTTAATGGTCAACCTATAAATACTCAATATTAGCAACAGCAAATTCAACCAGAATGCCCAAATGTCCTTTTTCCACAAAATTCACAACCAAATTCAGCACAAATTTTAAACAATCCATCAACAACAATATATTATGTTCCTAACCAAGTACTATTACAATCTTCCTCAAACTGTCAATACAATCCTGAAATAAATCCCACATTATCTACACCTTAAAATGAAGCTCATGATTCTATTGAGATGACACATACATTACAAAGTGAAGAATCTTCAGAGGAAATCAGCGACATTGAGTCATCGGACATCCACGAATGGCAAACTATACAACATAGTAACAAAAGCCGAAAAATTAATCCTCCGACACCAACAGAAAACAAAGACACGGTAGTAACCAGCAATAAATTTCAGATTCTACAAAATAAAAACGAAAACGACAACAATAACGGTACAGAAAATACCAACAAAACTCCAGCAACCACTAAACCCCCACCAATTTTTATATATAGTGTTACTGAATACAATAAAATGGTTAATAACCTATCGAAAGTAACAAAAACAGAGACATTCTATTGTACAGCATTAAAAAACAACACAGTAAAAATAAATTCCCAGGACTCTGAAATATACCGAAAACTAGTAAGACATTTAAACAGCAAAAAAATTGTGCATCATACGAAAGAAGAGTATAGAGCATACAGAGTTGTAATTCGTAATCTACATCATACAGTGCCCATTAATATAATAAAAAGTGAAATAGAAAAACATGGGCATTTAGTACGCAATATTGTAAATATAAAACACAGAGTAAGTAAGGATCCTCTAATGATGTTCTACGTCGATATAGAACCTAATCAAAATAATAAAAAAGTATATGAAATTCAATTTATAAACAACGCGAAAATAGTTATTGAGCCGCCGTATAAAAAGAATAATATTGTCCAGTGTACCAGATGCCAATTCTATGGACACTCTAAGACATACTGTAATAGACCTTATCACTGTGTCAAATGTGGAGGCAACCATATGTCAGCCGATTGTAAAAAAACCTACGGACACACCTGCCATATGCGCTCTCTGCAATGGAGCACACACTGCAAATTTCACAGGATGCATAGTATATAAAGAATTAATTAGCAGTAGAAACAGAGCAAGAGGATTATCATCGCACACTTCAGCGAACAATCAACTGCCATATAACAGAAATACAGTACAGAATAATCCGAACTTAAGCAATCAAAATCACGCGACTTACACACAAGCAACAGGTGGAACAAATGTAAATAATGTCCATAATAAGACGAACTCATACAACCAAAATCATGCAACTTACGCTTAAGTAACAAGTCAAACACATGGAAGCAATACAAACAGTGACATTGGAGAGACGATGAAGAGTTTCCTTAACGAATTCAAAGCTATGTTTTCACAACTAATAAATCAAAATAGCGTGATCTTAAACATGCTTCCCACAGTAATAAATAAACTCAGTAATGGAACTTAGGTCACTACGAATTGCACAATGGAATGCCAACGGCCTAAGCAACCATAACACAGAAGTTACTAACTTTCTTGAACATAACAAAATTGATGTTCTACTCATATCGGAAACCCAGTTCACTGACAGAACGAGTTCAAGATCCCTCATTACTCTATTTACAACATCAACCATCCTGATGGAACAACATACGGTGGCGCTGCTATTATTGTACGTAACACCATATCACACTATGAGGAAACAATGTATCAGACGGAAAAAATACAAGCTGCAGTAATCTGTATTAGTTCTCAACCGCAGTATTTTAACATCGCGGCAATGTACAGACCTCCAAGGCGTACATATATCACCACAACAGAATATGAAAACTTCTTTAAACATCTTTCCAACAAATTCTTAATTGGAGGTGACTGGAATGCCAAGCATACAGACTGGGGGTCGAGACTATGTACGACAAAGGGAAAAAATTTCAGACAAGCCATAGCTAACACAAACAGCTCTTACTTATCTACAGGGCAACCCACCTACTTGCCATCAGATCCAAATAAAATCCCAGATCTACTCGACTTCTTTATCCTTCATAGCATGACCTTAATTTATTTTGACGTACAACCATCCTGGGATCTGCCCACCTACCATACCCCCATATTATAAAACGTCCGAATATTCCTAAGTTGACAACATCAAAGACGAACTGGAATGTAATCGAGTCTTACATAAATGAAAATTTAAATTTAAATATAAGATTAAAGCAACCAGACGATACCGATAACGCTGTGCTTCTTCTCACTCAAACTATACATGCAGCCGCAGAAATAGCTACACCCCCTCAGAATGACAAAGAACCATAGTGACATACATATATATACCCGTATATATATATAAAACGTCTTGTTGCACAAAAAATAAGAGCCAGGCGCATATGGCAAAGAAGTCGCAATCCTATAGACAAAAATGAATACAATAGATTAACACGGCAACTTAAAACTACTCTACAAGACGCGAGGAATGATACATTTGAACTATTCATCAACAGCCTGTGAAAAGAAGACCACAGCATCTGGAAAGCAACGAAATCATTCAAGAGGCCTACACAGCACATACCACCTCTAAGGAAAGACGATGGAAGCTGGGGAAAAACTGAACAAGAAAAGGCATCAATCTTTGCTGCACATCTCTCACACGTTTTTGGTGCACCTGAACTTAATAACCATAATAACGAAGAACAATTTAAAAACTTCTTAGACACTCCATGCCCAATGATGCTACCAATCAAATGATTTACTCCTAATAAGGTAAAAGAACAAATTTCTAGATGCAATAACTACAAAGCACCAGGCTTCGACATGATTACCGGGCTAATATTAAAAAAATTACCGAGAAAAGCAATTGTCCTATTAACAATGATATATAATAGTATCATAAGATTAGCCTACTACCCGATTAATTGAAAATTCGCACAAATAATGATGATAAGTAAACCAAATAAAGCACCAAATACTATTGCTTCATATAGACCAATCAGCTTACTTCCAATAATGTCAAAAATCTTAGAAAGACAACTGCTCCAAAGAATCTCAGAAGACATCGAAATTAATTCAGTGGTCCCAAACCACCAGTTTGGTTTTCGCGAAGCCCATTCAACTCTACAACAGTGTCATAGGATTGAAAAAAACATTAATGTATGCCTCGAAGAGAAAAAAAATTGCACTGCTGCCTTCCTAGATAAAGAACAAGCCTTCGACCGTGTTTGGCATGACAGCCTCCTATATAAACTTAAGTCATCCTTTTCCACCCTCACTATCGACTTTTAAAATCATACCTCACAGAAGATTACTTTCAAGTCAGATTCCTTACAGAAACCTCTCATTACTATCCCATAAAATTCGGTGTCCCTCAAGGAAGTGTCCTGGGTCCCCTCCTGTACCTCATATACACTGCTGATATCCCAACAACAAATACGACCACAATAGCCATGTTCGCAGATGACACTGCTATAATAATAGTCATCGATGATGACCCCCAAGTAGCATCAGGAAACCTTCAAATACACCTGAACCTAGTACAAGACTGGATGAATAGATAGAAAATCAAAGTTAACCATAATAAGTCTAATCAAATTACATTCACCAATAGGAACATCATATGTCCGAGAATCAGAATGAACAATATACTACTACCAGTAAAAACAGAAGTCAAATACCTGGGAATGGCACTTGATCAAAAACTCACTTGGAAAGCACACATCTTAGCAAAACAAATCTAAATCAACATGAAAATACGTCAAATGAATTGGTTAATAGGTCGAAAATCACAGTTATCAACAGATAAAAAACTTCTATTGTATAAGTGAATAATAAAGCCTATATAAACAAATGGAATGCAACTATGGGGCTGTGCAAACCCTTCTAATACCAAAATCATTTAGAGAATCCAATCCAAAATACACAGAATGATTTTCAACGCGCCGTGGTACGTTAATAACAAAACACTGCATGATGACTCTGGCACAGTATAAGAGGTTGGAACCTCTTTATACTGTGACTCTGGTATACCGTTCGTTGAAGATGAAATCAGCAGACTAACAAGAAATTATTTAGAACATCTGCCAACCCACCCCAACGAGGAAGCAAGACAACTACACCTCCAACCAGAAGTCAGACGAAGATTAAAGAGACAGTGGCCAACAGACTTTATTCACTAATTTCACTTTTAATTTTAATTTTCATTTCAATTTTAGTTTTAAATTATAATCATACATTAATTTAATGTGTTAGTGTTATTATCGGGAGTGTTATCAATGGATAATTTCTCCTCTCATGTATTTGCAATAATCACATTTACTAATAGCTTGTAATAACAGATTGTAAATTTGCAAATTTAATAAAAAAAAATTATTATTATTAGTATTGGTATCCTGGCCCGTTTGGAATAAAATAACGATTTTATACGAAATAATTAGAACCATTACTGGTAATGTTTTATAAAGCATTTTAAAAACAAACTTTAAATATCTTGTAATATTAACCTAAAACAGCTTTTCAACAAGTCTCGTATCCCCAATCTCCCGGCCTAGAACTATGCAGTAAACTTCTAATAAGAACCGTTTGTACTTTCCCCAAACTATCACTTTACTTTAAACTTTTCCAAAGAAAAACATTCCTCGTCTCGGAACAAACGTTTCCTTTTAACGTCACAGCTTATCGCAGTTCTCAGAAAACTCTTTCAGTTGTTTTTCTACATTTTGGCCAAAATGATGAACGTTTTCGATAAAGTATAACTCGGTAAAAATAATTAGAAAATATATTCCAATATATATTTTTGGAACTGGACGGGATAAAAAGAAGTTTATTTTTGTAGGATTGCATTCGTCATTAAATAAACTTATTATAAAAAATTACTTCCGTTGCCCATTTCTAACTTCCATTTATCACGAACCGCGAGCTGAAGTCCATACTTAAGTAGCATTGCTGAATGCTCGACGGGGGGTCGAGTACACAGTGTAAGTAGAGCACTCACGACAAAGAGTTGATATGCATAAGACGGCATCTCATCTCTAAACGACGTACGACGAAAGACGTATTCATATTTTTATTATCAGATTTAGCCATACGGCTCACACTCCCTCTAAGGGGAAAATTCACTCATCCCAGATACCTACGGTATCAAAAGGATTGAGCTCTGGTGGGACTCTTTCCGTGTTATCGAGCCCTAGGTGACTTGGTATGTCGGAGTATCTCCCAGAAATTTTCGTACACATCTGGAGGTCGCGAGGAGTACAGCTTTCTGCATGGCCTTATAAAGATGTTCATTTAGACCCAGCTGTTTTATGTTCGCTAGGAGATTCTTGGGAATAACACCAGTAGTAGATAGAACAATAGGTACTGTCTGGGTACTTTCCATTCTCCATTGTCTCTTGATTTGTATTTCCAGATCTCTATACTTGGCGATCTTTTCGTTGTATTTAACAAGCAAATTGTTGCTATTAGGTATCGCCACATCAATAAGTGTTGTTTGCCTGGTAATTTTATTCACTAGTATGAGATCCGGTCTATTATGGGCCACTGGTTGGTCTGTGAGCACAGTGCGGTCCCAGTATAGCTTGTAGTTGTCATTTTCAAGCATTCTGTCAGGGACATATTGATAATAAGGAAGATGGTCGGTTTGGAGAAGTCCCAGTTTGTCAGCTAGTTCTTGGTGGATAATCTTTCCTACTGAGTCATGGCGTTCTTTATAATCAGTACCGACCAATGCCTGGCAGCCACCGGTAAGATGTTGGATGGTTTCTTGGGCTTGGCATCCATATCGGCATTTGTCATTTTGGACTTGAGGATCTTTAACAATATATTTCAGGTAATTTTTAGTTGGAATAACCTGATCCTGAATGGCAAGTAGGAAACCTTCAGTCTCGGGAAACATCTTTCCTGATGTCAACCATATTTTTATTATTATTATTATCCAGATTTAGCCATACGGCTCACACTCCCTCTAAGGGGAAAATTCACTCATCCCAGATACCTACGGTATCAAAAGGATTGAGCTCTGGTGGGACTCTTTCCGTGTTATCGAGCCCTAGGTGACTTGGTATGTTGGAGTATCTCCCAAGAATTTTCTTACACATCTGGACGTCGCGAGGAGTACAGCTTTCTGCATGGCCTTATAAAGATGTTCATTTAGACCCAGCTGTTTTATGTTCGCTATGAGGTTTTTAGGAATAACACCAGTAGTAGATAAAACAATAGGTATTGTCTGGGTACTTTCCATTCTCCATTGTCTCCTGATTTGTATTTCTAGATCTCTGTACTTGGCGATCTTTTCGTTGTATTTAACACCTAAATTATTGGTGTTGGGTATCGCCACATCAATAAGTGTTGTTTGTCTAGTAAGGTTATTAACTAGTATGAGATCCGGTCTATTATGGGCCACTGGTTGGTCTGTAAGCACAGTGCGGTCCCAGTATAGCTTGTAGTTGTCATTTTCAAGCATTCTATCAGGGGCGTATTGATAATAAGGAAGATGGTCGGTGTGGAGAAGTCCCAGTTTATCAGCTAGTTCTTGGTGGATAATCTTTCCTACTGAGTCATGGCGTTCTTTATAATCAGCACCGACAAATGCCTGGCAGCCACCGGTAAGATGTTGGATGGTTTCTTGGGCTTGGCATCCATATCGGCATCTGTCATTTTGGACTTGAGGATCTTTAACAATATATTTCAGGTAATTTTTAGTTGGAATAACCTGATCCTGAATGGCAAGTAGGAAACCCTCAGTCTCGGGAAACATCTTTCCTGATGTCAACCAATAGTTCGACGCTGTATTGTCGACATATTCTTGGTTGATCTCATTGAGATGTCGCCCGTGCAGAGGTTTACTCATCCAGGTGCGCATTTTTTCTTGCTGAGTCAGGTGGTTTATGCGCATTTCTTGTTCCCTCAGTTTAAGCGGCGTCGTATCATCTACTGCGCAAATTGCTCGATGTAAAGTAGATGTCTCAGCCTGTACCTGAAAATAAGATCTTAAATTAGCAATTTGTTTATCTAATTGCTCACCTATATCCATAAGTCCTCTTCCCCCTTGATACCGCGGTAATGTTGTTCTCTCTACTGCACTACGTGGATGATGTTTTTGCGCCTTTGTGAGAAGTGTTCTTACTTTCCGCTGAAGACCCTCTATATCCGTTTTTGACCACTTTATAATACCAAATGAGTAGCTCAGCGCGGAACAGGCGTAAGTATTTAATGCCTTAAACAAATTTTTACTATTAAGATATGACCGATTTAATTGTCTTACTCTTCGCACGAACTCCGAAGTTAGTTCTGTTTTCATTTGTTTATGGTCAATTTTCCGCGCTTGTTTTACTCCGAGATATTTGTACATATCATTTTCACCCATTGCCTCGATGTTTTGGCCATCTTGCATATCGAAACCTCCGGGCTGAACCTTTCCTCTGACTATATTTAGTATACGGCACTTGTCTAGTCCAAAATGCATACTGATATCATTTGAGAAATTTTCTACAGTTTTTAGCATCTCATCTAAGTGGTTTCGAGTGGAAGCCATTAATTTTAAATCATCCATATACAACAGATGATTAAGCTTCGCTACAACGGTGTTGTTATTTTTGATGCTAAATCCTGAGTCAGTAGAGTTCAGCAGCTGAGATAGTGGGTTCATCGCTAGGCAGAACCAAAGTGGACTCAAGGAGTCCCCCTGGAAAAGGCCCCGGTTAATAGGGATATCTTCAGTTTCGATATTAATTTCACCAGGTATTTGAAGGTGAATTTTAGTCTTCCACTCTGCCATTATATGTTTCAAAAAGGTCACAATATTATCATCGACTTTATATATTTTCAATATATCTATAAGCCATTCATGCGGCACTGAATCAAAAGCCTTCTTGTAGTCAATGAAGGCAGTAAAAAGGTTTCTTTTTTTGGTGTATGCCTGGTTAGAAATGACTGAGTCGATAATAAGTTGTTCTTTGCATCCCATGGAGCCCTTAGCGCATCCTTTCTGTTGGGGCTCTATGATATTGTTCAGAGCACAGTGTTGGTAGATACGCCGGGCCACACAGGATGTGACCAATTTGTACAAAGTTGGAAGACAAGTAATTGGGCGGTACTTGGCTGGATCTTGGGTGTTATTTTGATCCTTCGGTATTAGATAAGTGGTTCCCTGAGTAAAGAATGATGGTATTCCCTGTGAATTAGAAATAATATTATTAATAAATACTGTTAAAAGCTCATGTACACTACAAAACTTCTTTAGCCAAAAGTTTTGAACTCCGTCCGGTCCAGGAGATTTCCAGTTATGAAGCTCTTTGATAATGTTCGAGACTTCTTCAGTGGTGAAAGGTTCATAAGGAATATTCCTGTAGTGTTGACATTTGTTTGTGGTGTCTTCAATCCATCCAGCATTGTTGTTATGGGTAGCTGGCGTCGAAAGTTGGTTGCCCCAAAACTCATGAATTTCTTCTTGGCTTGGGTAGGATTTATTTGCGTTTTCTACTGTGGAATTATTATTATATAACAAATAAGGGCAGAGGAGCGAGCTCCTATTATGCCCAAAAAGCAAAAATAAACAAAAATAAAATATATCCTTATAAAACTAATACTAATTATAAAGTTAAGTACAGTTAAACAAATTAACAAAAATTGAATTGTGACACAATAAATAAATAAATAATGCTGTCCGAGAAAAAATATCCTATCCTATAAAAAAAATAAAGTGCTGTCAAGTTTATTTTAAAGATGTTAACACTAGCTGCCGATATGGTGTCATGATCCAAATTGTTCCAGATATTAAAGATTCTGTTTGGCAAGAAGTTCGCCCTGGACCTTGCAGTAGTTTGTTCCCTCTTTAATTTGTATCGATGGCCTCTTAATCTATCGTCTTCATTCAAAGTAAATATTGTTTAGGTTCCCAAAATTATGTTTTAAAATACGGAAGGACATAATTAGGTCACCTCGAAGACGTCGCTGCTCGAATGTCGTAAGATGAGCCATGAATCTTCATAGTTAGGTCTTACACGGCCGTATTCCAGTCTTGTGGCTTTACGCTGAACGTTTTCAAGTAGGATTTTATCGCGACTAAGATCTGGATTCCACACTGGTCCGGCAAACTCAAGAATAGGTCTAACGTATATTGAGTAAAGTTTACTAACAGAGGTTAGAGATATGCGTGCAAAACATTTACGGATCAAAAAACAGTTTTGAGTTAGCACGTTTACACACCGACACTATGTGATCAGACCAATTTAAGTCACTATTAATTATCACTCCGAGATCGTTGTGTGAGGTTACAGAGTTTAAAGGATGTCTATTAATAAAGTACGGCAGTGATGGGTTATTTTTGCCGATATGTAAAACAACTCATTTTTCAATGTTAAGCGGAAGTAACCATTCTGAGGACCATTTGAATATTGCGTCAAGATCTTGTTGAAGAATATGTTGGTTAATAGTTGGATTCACATATAACTTCGTGTCATCAGCGTAAATGGAAACCTTACTGGATACAATGAGCGGAAGATCACTAGTGTAGACACAAAAAAGTAGCGGTCCAAGTACTGATCCTTGTGGAACTCCACTCTTGATAGGCTTATCTAGTGAATGGTCTTCCCCAACACGAACCCTGAAGTATCTGTCGGATAGAAAATCTTGTATCCAAATGTTTAACTTTCCGCGGATACCATAGTGATCCAATTTAGCTAGTAATCGACGTTTTGGAACACGATCGAAAGCTTTGGAGAAGTCTAAGTAAACTACATCGACAGGATTCCGATTGTTTAAAGATAATGACCAATCATTTACACAATGAAGTAAGTTTGTGATCGTTGAACGACCTTTGATAAATCCATGCTGTTGGTGAGGGATGACATTTTATTGAAGAAGGAACTCGGACATAGCTTCCGAAATAATCGATTCCATGACCTTGCCGACAATAGGAACCAGGCTGATTGGACGATAATTATTGCAATCAAGTTTATTACCTTTCTTGAATACAGGAGTAACAGAAGCCAATTTCCAGGACGAAGGGAGGGAACCTTGATTAAAAGAAGCAGTCATTATGAGAGATATAGGGATGGCGACAGAATCTGCACATTGTTTGAGGAAAAAAGAGGTGAGTCCGTCTAATCCAGGTGATGAATTATTTCGCAGTTTCCTTAAATGATGTTTAATTTCATCCGGTGTGAAAGATATATTTTAGACAAACGAGGGCACATTATTTGAGGAATGGTATCGTTAGATTCATCTGTAAAAACTTGAGAAAAGAATTTAGAAGAATAAGCTGTTTACATTAGCTAGTTGTATGTTCCTGTAATTTTGGAGTTGAATAATAAAGTTATTGTTCTAATTCGAATCGACCTGTGGCCTATCATTATTAAACCCTAGACAACAAGAAAAACTCTACATTCTGGGAGCTCAACCGGGATAGACGATAAACAGATATAGGATAGAGATTAGCAGATAGCGGATAGCAGATAGTAGATAGGAGATAGCGGATAGACGATAAACAGATAGAGGATAAACGATAGCAGAGAGCAGATAGCAAATAGAGGATAAAGAATTGGATTGTTTATGCCGACACAACAACGCCTTGTTAACCAATACCAACTCAAGTAGATGTGCCAAGAACGAGAAACAGAAGCAAGAAAGATAAAATCTCAACCGATGAAAGATGGTAACGAATTAAAAAACTATTAAAGATAATTTGCTAAGTTAAGAGATATTTTAAACATTCTATCAAGCAAAGACGAAAGAAGATAACGTTATTTGTATTCAATGACATTTGTGTTTTAAAACTTTATATTTTTGTTCATATAACAATGAACTCTCAGTAAAGACGCACGTGTTTCTTTTATGAATGAACTATAAAAGGTCAACAGCCCTAGTAACAAGAAAATCATGGATTCAAGACGTCTCAAACAAGATAACACATATGTGGAAACCAAATTTAAAATAAACGAGAACTTAAGGAAAGTCTAAGAAGATAATGCAGAAACTCTAACTATTGACCAAAAATGGGTAAAAATTCAAACTCAAACCACTTGGAGAAAAAACAAAACCTTGTTTGATTGGAATCAAACTGCCAAGGTAAGAGTTGACATCCAGTACACCGAAAATATTAAAATACAGAGAGTCCGCCAGGGTTGCGTGCTGTTCCCAATACTTTTCAATGTCTACAGTGATGTGGTATTTCAAGAAGCGCTCTCAGACTCAATAGAAGGTATATCTTTCAATGGAAAAGTTTTGAATAACTTACGTTTTGCAGACGATAGAGTAATAATGACAGATAACAACAATGATTTACAGAACGTAATGCAACGCCTTAATGAACGCTGTCATGAGTACGGACTGAAGATAAATTTAAAGAAAACGAAATGCATGATCATGAATAAATCTGCACATGCAAATATCTAAGTGACTATTGAAGATACTGCAATTGAGAGTGTTAATAACTATAAATACTTAGGAACATGGATAACATAAGATATAGACCAAACCAAAGAAATTCAGACACGTATTGAAATAGCACGTACATTATTCATTAAACTTAAAAAGTTTCTTTGTTGTCGGGATATGAGGTTAGAACTATATCTGAGAATGCTTCGATGTTACGTGTTCTCTACTCTTCTTTATGGCTTGGAAGCGTGGACACTAAAACAGGTCCATCTGAATAAGTTTGCCGCCTTTGAATTTTGGTGTTACAAATATACTACGAATATCATGGATTCAAAGAATGTCAAACGTGGAAGTGAACTAGAAAGATAGGAAATGAGGCGGAAATAATATTAACTATTAAAAGACGAAAACTTGAGTACTTAGGACATATGATAAAAGGGCAAAAATACGCATTATTACAACTTATTACGCAGGGCAAAATCCGAGGAAAGCGTGGAAATGTGGGAAGACGTAGAATACCCTGGCTTAAGAACTTACGAGAATGGTTTGAATGCAGTAGTGCAGAACTTTTTAGAGCGGCAGTCAACAGAGTCCGCATAGCCATGATGATTTCCAACCTTCGATAGAAGATGGAACTTAAAGAAAAGAATGCAAAAATAAGTAATTTTGCTTGAGGCATCTAGAGAAATTATGGAACCACGCTAATATCTCAAGAAATATACTGCTAAATGAAGAACCAAAAAGGACGTTTTAATATTTTTCAAAAATCTATCGAATGACACCAAATATGACCACCAAACAAGCAGAGAGATATTGTGTTGGAGCGAGGGAACCTTTGAAATCTTAAATCGAAACCCCAATTTTTATTTCAGATTCGGATAATACGTCAATCAAAAAGTTTTTTATTTTTGTTTTTTATGGTGGCCTTATATTAAGATTTTATTGTTAACCCCTGTCACAAGGAAAGGGGATGTGTGTCGTGTTTGGCATCATTGTTTAGTATTTCAAAAAATATAGAATTTTTCATATAAAAATGCTTGCACGTCACAATTTATATAAAGTGACGTCATTTATACTTAAAATTTCCAGAACGTCAACCTTGGAGTTCAAATTTTCCTAACATAGCTAATAATACTAAACCCATAAGGAACTGCTCGATCTTTCATAGGCGGCAACCTATAATAATAATCAACGTATAATAATCAGAAAAATGTAATCATTGGTATATTGGGAATTTTAGAATTATATTGATTAAATAACCAAAAACATTTGTTATTATTAAAAATATAAATTTTATGAAATGACTCTTTAAGTATAATATTCCACAAAATAATAATTTTAATTAAATAGATTAGACAATTGTACCCAACTGATACGGGAATACTTCAAATTTTATTGGCAGTTGAGCGTGTGACAAAGTTGTTTGAAGTGTTGCCGCTTTTTTAGAGTAAGATTCTGTTTGTTTTTGTTTTGATTTCTTACACAATTTGATCATAACCTCCTGAGACCTGACCCGATCTTTTTTGTTTTTTTTTTTTGATTAAATAATAGAATTTGTTTGATGTTTAGTATAAAAACACATGTAAATTTTTCTGAATTTTTATTTTTTTGCTGAATGTGAAAAAAAATATGTCCATTTAAAAGGAATCAGGATCGCATCAATACAAACTTATTGTAAATGAAATTGTTTAAAGCAATTATTATTTCCCGCTAAACATAAAAATATGTCACATGATTCACAATAAACTTTTGTTTTACCCTTACAACCTGGAAGCTTACATCTAACAGAATTTTTTAACTCGGATGCCATTGCAGGAATGTGTTGTATCTTTCTCTTAGTAGGCGTTTGAAGTGATGTTCTAGGTTTGTAACTGTTTCTAGTTACCAGTGTTGAAATGTTCTCAAAATCAGAATTTTCAGAAATGTTATCTTTAAGGAGCAACTCAGAAACAGCTATTTTAAACTCCAGGAACTGCATAACGGTTTTATTAGCATCACCCAGTTGCTTATGGTCATCTCTGTACAGAATCCAAGAATTGGCAATCGCAAGATCAAATAAGTGAAAAATGGTTTTTACTGTCCATTTCTTACTTCTAGCTCCCATTCGATAATAACTGATCATCCTGTCAATTAAATCTATTCCCCCATGGATTCGTTGTACTTTTTAACAATGTTTGGTCTAGGTACCTCAACATATCGGGAGTCCTTTTTTGACCATCGCTTACATTCATCTGAAGGTTCTATTTGCAACATAGTTGACGCTAGCATAACTGATTTCATGTCATACCATTGGACTATGTTAATTTTTCCATCAGATCTTACATCTTGATCAGAAGAACCACGACCTAATCGACTCATCACCTTATCTGATGCTTTGGGTATTCTGGATCTCATTATTGTACCAGTTAAAAAAATATTTTTGTTTAACATGTACTCAAGTAAAGGTAAGGTGGTGAAATATCTATCAATGAAAACATGTGTTCCTTCTGATAATGTTGTAGATAACTTAATTACTGCAAATGGACCAACACCTAACTTCTTAACATCATCATCATTCTGCAGAAATGTATTTTTCCCTTGATAAATATCGAAGTCTAATATTAATCCTTTGGGAGTGGCGCAGATAAAATTTTTTAATCCTTCTGGATTAGGTTTACCTCGAAAAAATTGTTTCATGTTACACACTCCCGTAAAAGGTATCATTTGTTCGTCCACAGCAACCTCACTGTATCTTGGAAGTGTTAAGCAACCTCTTCGTATTCTTTCAATCAAAGGCCGGATCTTAAATAATTTGTCAGCATTTCTTTGATCTTGAGGCACATCAGCGTCAATAACTACTTTTAAATTGCTTCTGATTTGAAAATATCTATCACGTGTCATGGCTTGTGCAATACTGTTGACTCTTGTTGTCTTGGCCCAAAACATTCTAATTTGTGGATACTTTAGAGAGGACATTAGGATAGATATTCCAAAAAATTTTGCACCCTATATAGAGTAACGTTCAAAGCTTTTCCTTTTTCTTGCAAAAATTTAATATTCGTACAATTACAAATATTCTCAAAATCTGAATCATCAAAATACATACCGACGTAGTTTTCAACTTTCCAATTTTGCCTCTCGTGGACTGTATCGACAATTCCAATAAAATCTACATACTGAGGGACAAAAACACCCATTTTATTCCATGTATTTCGGTTCTCAAGCTTTTTCTTTCGTTCGTTGAGTGGCACGTTTATCTAATTCATCTTCGGATGGTATTTCTGTGTCTTGTTCATCATCTGAGCCAAATTGAGCCAAATCTGATTGCTGAGACAATCTTCATTTGGATCAAGGCCGTCATCATAGTTTTCAGAATCTGAAACGTCTATATCCGAACTTTCCAGACCTTAAAGAAGTCTTTCATGGTCTACTTCGGGCCTTAAAAATTTTTTGTTACCAAAGACAGCTGAAACAAAAAAGTCTAATATAATATTTTATATAATTTACTACGTTATTTGGGAATTAAAGCTACAATTGTAGTTTTAAATTAATTTATTGACATTTCATGCACAATAATACATAATATTTTCTAGGTAAAGAAATAATAATAAGACTTACTCACAATCAATTTAATTTAACAATCTGACGACCGGTTTCGCTTTCTATAATTTGCAAAGCATCTTCAGGTCGAGATACAAAGTTAAACTAATGCTGCAATAAAATAAACCCAATTAGGGTGGTGTCTCATAAAGATAAAATAAACAAATAAATAAATTAGTTCATACAAATTATAGTAATTATGCCAATATTACATGTCTGTGGTTTTCAAAATGAATAATTTGAATATATAAAAGGTAGTAACAGACAAGGTAAGGCCCACAATTGGTATAAAGTAGCAATCTTTTGTTGTAATAAATTAATAAATGAGCAAATAAATAAAACAAAACAAAACAAACATTACTTACATGCCGGTACTCTATTAATTGATGGATGGTAGGTCATGGTTGCAAAAATCATGTATTGTTGATTGGAGAACTTTAATGAGCTATTGCAGTTGTTTTGACAATAAACGGGAAGTTCTTGAGGAGAACAGATTTGATCCAATGAATTAGAGATAGGTATATTGTTGTTGTTTGTCAGATGAAAGTGATGTTCTTTACTATTGTATTAATTAAATTATTTACACTTATAACAGAGATATATTTTTTGGAATGTGTGTTATTTATTGAGTATTTATGTAATGAAGGAGACAGTTCTATGACAATGAATAAGAGTAGCTGTACCGATTGTGTGGTTGTGCAATTTTTGACTTGCAATTATCAAGTCTATTGGCAAAATTATTAAAGTATTGCAAAGTCAACTATGTAAAAAGGTATATAAAAGTATATAAAATTATTATAACTTAAGAATGATTAGGGACAAATTAAACACACATTAACAGGAAACAGAAACACTAAATGACGGGACAAACATTGAATTTAAAACTAAAACTTGGGGATGGAAGAAACTGTTAGCACTACATCTCACTTGTTGGAAGAAATGAGTTTTTTCATATTTAATCTATTAGATTTAAGAGGTAAATTTGACATATGTAGGTTGAAGTGTGACAGTTCTTCTTCTCTTACTAAATACTGTAAGTTTAGTTATTCAGTATTATGGAGTATGTTGATATTAATGAATGTATCAAAATTTGTTTTAATTTTGAAATCAAAAGTAAATTGATGTTTTAATATTGGCATACTTTAACAATTTTAATTAGTAAGTTTCAAATTCAAAAATTTTTATATGGTAACAATGTGAATAATTGAAATACATCATTTGTTATAACTAACCAATTTTAGTCTAAATATTTCAGAACAAATTAAAATGATTATTTAGTAAATACAAACAAGTGTACTTGTAATTGAAAGATATAACAAATTTACAAATTGCCTGAGAATTTTTTTATTTGAAATGATTGTCGGTCTGAGCTATCTATTATGGTGTATGAACATTTCTTAAAATATTTTTATTTAAATTGTAATAATTAATAATTAAATAAAGTAGTAATTGGGTGAATATTGATGATTATTTAAATTTTGAATTCGAGTAATTGACTGACTTAAATCTTGAATAATTAGTTGGTAATACTAATTTATGACAATTGGAACCGGAAATTGATTCCATCCCCGGGCAGCAGGTACACATTTAAACCGGTGTAAAATATATTTTATTTCAATTCTTTGTCTCATACGAACAGACATTCCTCAAACCGACAAGAACACTGGTGAGTTTTTTACAGTAGTTTTAGTAAGAATTTTTAAAAATTTTTGATTAAAATTAAAATCTGTTTTTGAAAGGTAATGTTTCTATTTAAATTTTAAATCTATACAGGATTATGAATAGTATAGATATATGTAATCCGAATAGCTAGTCTGAACAATTTTCAGTCATGTTGGAAATCCATAAACCACGTGTTGAGTTTGAAATGAAATTGTTGTAAATTAAGTAAATTGTCGAAACCAGATGGAATGCAATAATAATTATTATGGGTTAAATAAGTTGAGGTACCATACCAGTTCATTACTGATGTTTAATTTAGTTTTAGGAAAATTTATTTTTATTGGTGATATGTTGAAGAAAAGAAAAGAGGAGAAATTCTGTGAACACGAAATTCGATCCATCATGGTGTGCTGGATTTTAATTTTATGTTGAAGATTTAAAACAAACTGAGAAGTATATCAAACCTGTATATCAGATGTATTTTATTAAATGGGTTCTTGGACAAATTGTTGTTTCTATGGTATTGAAGTAACTACCAAGTATTGTGTGATGTTAAAAGTTGATGTTTGTGGTAACAATTCTCTAAGTATATGGATCTACTGTAGAAAACGAGAAATGGAGTAGGTTCAGGTAATATTATTTATATCGATAAAATTATTTTATAATAATACTGAATATACTGGTGTGTATTCTAATTCTAATTGTGCATTAAGTGTAACTGTTGTTTGATTTTTTAATGATTTTAATATTTCTAAATGTTCTAGGTTATTTAATAAGGTGCCTTTATTACAAGTATGAAGGATTGTGAAATCTGTTTGAGGATCAAAGATGTGGTTTGTTCGACGGATATGTTGGGAGAAATGTGATTGGCCTGATGTTGGACGTTCTATATATCTAAGATGTTCCCCTAGTCTGGTATTGAAGGATCTAAAGGTTCTACCGATGTAACATGCATTGCAGGTATGGCAGCTCAACTTATACACTCCGCTATACTCAAGTGAGTTACGTTTGTCCTTGTTATTTAAGAAAGTCAATCCTAGATTTGAGGCAGTTTTAAATGAGATATTTTTACTACTCAAATCTAGGATTGACTTTCTTAAATAACAAGGACAAACGTAACTCACTTGAGTATAGCGGAGTGTATAAGTTGAGCTGCCATACCTGTAATGCATGTTACATCGGTAGAACCTTTAGATCCTTAGTCATTTAGTGTTTCTGTTTCCTGTTAATGTGTGTTTAATTTGTCCCTAATCATTCTTAAGTTATAATAATTTTATATACTTTTATATACCTTTTTACATAGTTGACTTTGCAATACTTTAATAATTTTGCCAATAGACTTGATAATTGCAAGTCAAAAATTGCACAACCACACAATCGGTACAGCTACTCTTATTCATTGTCATAGAACTGTCTCCTTCATTACATAAATACTCAATAAATAACACACATTCCAAAAAATATATCTCTGTTATAAGCGTAAATAATTTAATTAATACAATAGTAAAGAACATCACTTTCATCTGACAAACAACAACAATATACCTATCTCTAATTCATTGGATCAAATCTGTTCTCCTCAAGAACTTCCCGTTTATTGTCAAAACAACTGCAATAGCTCATTAAAGTTCTCCAATCAACAATACATGATTTTTGCAACCATGACCTACCATCCATCAATTAATAGAGTACCGGCATGTAAGTAATGTTTGTTTTGTTTTGTTTTATTTATTTGCTCATTTATTAATTTATTACAACAAAAGATTGCTACTTTATACCAATTGTGGGCCTTACCTTGTCTGTTACTACCTTTTATATATTCAAATTATTCATTTGAAAACCACAGACATGTAATATTGGCATAATTACTATAATTTGTATGAACTAATTTATTTATTTGTTTATTTTATCTTTATGAGACACCACCCTAATTGGGTTTATTTTATTGCAGCATTAGTTTAACTTTGTATCTCGACCTGAAGATGCTTTGCAAATTATAGAAAGCGAAACCGGTCGTCAGATTGTTAAATTAAATTGATTGTGAGTAAGTCTTATTATTATTTCTTTACCTATTTGATATGGACTCACACAAGCAACACATTCATGATTTACATAATATTTTATATATGTCTAAAGACCTGACGTCCATAGAAATGGACGTCCCTATTTTAGATAAAAACAAACTCAAAATGGTTTGCTAAGACAATTTATTAAATCACATTAATATATATAATATCGTATGTTATTAGACTAAGCAACATTTAGGTTAATAATCTAATAAAATTAGCTACTTACCATCAATTGTTTTTCTAGAACTGCTCGCCATGTTTATCACTTGCGATTAAGAGGTTAACTAAATTAAAATGTGGTCTTATCAATACAGCGCGCTGTTGTCAGGTTCACTAATATGTACACTACGATGGACTGTGGGACTAGGCGGTGTAAATTTAGTTTTTGCGAAAAAAATATATAATACGTAAATGTCCATTTAATTGGACATCAGGTCTCAGGAGGATAATATAATATATATTAATGAATTGTATTTATAAATACATATTAAATTTAGATCAAAAGCTTTAAAAACTAATTATTGTCGTTTATTGTCATTGTGCTATGCCAAAACAAACAAACAGTCTGTAGAAAGCTGGTAAGCTTTCATATAAGATAGATTATTTTAAACAAGAAATACTGGCGGAACGATTTTACTATTAAAGCCCTAAAACTAGAGGTAAATTTAAAATTTAGAATATATAACATTTTAAAAATTCCTCACTTACTAACTATTCTGATGTTTTGGCAACGCTGTGGGGTTCTGACATCGTAAATCTTGAATGACGTGCAAGCATTTTTATATGAAAAATGCTACATATTAGATTGTTTCCATAATTTTCTTGGGGCATCAGGATTAATACTTTTTTTCCATAATAACGGGATATACCGATAATTCGAAAAATAATAAAAGTTACCTATTTTTTTATGAAAAATACAAATCTGTAATAAAAATAAGTTCTCATCCTCGTCTTACCCATGGGGGCTGGGGCCTTGGCCTCAATTGATGCCTCATTTAATACAATTCTATAGATTTTTCAAAAATATTGAACAAGTGTGTTTCAGTTTTTTGATCTGATGTTAATAGCGCGAAAAATTTGACCTCCCACTTTTTTGGCACATTCGTTTACTTAAAAATCGACACGCCCACTTAGGTACACTTTAAACCTTATTCTGGCTTACTGTCAGTAGCGTAACTACTTGTCAGTTACGATTGTACATGTACAAATATAATTGTTTGTTTCTTGTGTCTGGAATTGCAAATTGACTGGTGATTTCAAAGAGTCTATCGTCGTGGAAAATAAAAAGTGTAGATCCGTGATATCAGGATAAAGTCGTGAAAGAATATTTAATGTATTTAAACATTTTGATAAAACAAAACAAGAAGGGGGGGGGCGTTCTCGAAGTATCATAAATGCGCGCTCTTGGTTCTTCATATTTGGCGACTACTGTACGAATGTAAAAAGGATAAAGATTTTAGACTTATTTTGTCCAAATATTCTCCAAAATAAATTTGATAAATATCTTTAACAATTGCAAGTTATTAAAAAAAATCCAGTGTCACGAATTTTTGTTTTTCCATTATCAACTTTAAAGCGCAATATTATTGTATTCGATTAAAAACATTATCGAGTTAGCTTAAAAATAATTGAGCTTTGGATTTTATCGCCAATTACCCAAACTTCGTGAATTAAATATCGATAGAATATAATTTCAGGATGCACTGAAACTGCCATTAACAAATAACACCGACTATTGCAAATAATTTCCAAATTAGAGGTTGCTAAAATGCGATTTTCCGATGTGTCCCAAATGTGGCTAACCGGTGAATAATGATGGTGATCCTATTTCGAATGGAATGATTAGTATCAAACGAAATTCTAATAAATTAATGCATTCATCAAAGGCTTTGCAAATAAATGTAATTAAAAGTATTTTTCTCTAGTTGCTAATAAATGAAATTGTTTTTCTCGTAACTGAGAAGTTTTCATTTACTGGGGTCACCTGATCTTGTGTGGTAATATCTAAAAAACTTTCAGCTTGACAAGAAGTCCTCTGAAGAAATGATACTTTCTGATATTTTTCTATATTTGTTTACAATTTCTAATATACAGATTGAACGAATTTAAAACGGATCATACAATTTAATATATGACTGTTTGAACTGCATTTGAAATAGTGGACCAATATAAAACTTGGACAAAAATAAATTCATAGCTGGGTATAGACATTGTATAAAATATCATTCAACTATCTGTCTCGCAACAATGTTGTTTGCTTAAACGAAGCGATAATAGTTCAGGAAATGAAGCTCGAAAAAAGTTAAAACTTCGCAATTTTTTCGTCCTGCATGGATTGAGTTGAAATTTTAACAGAAGGTAGGTGATAGCCCAAGTATCAAAATCTATATCGAACAGAAGTGCGCTGAAGGGTTTTAGGGGTAAAATCTACCCCTAATTGTCAAAAATTATAAAATAACATATTAAACTTGCATATGGATAAGATTTGGTTTGAATTAGTTAAATAATGATTATTTTATACTTTTGAATAGAGTTCTATCATATTTCAACCCTTAAAAAGCAACTCTTGCTAGACATTAATGTAAAAAAATTACTAATTCTAAAAAAATGATTTCGCCTTGGATCGATTTTGATTTAAGCTCAATTCACCCACTGCTTTATAGTTTATGTCATGTCGACGAACCCTGATTTTTCTTAGGGGTGAAAACTATCCCTAATTGTCAGAAATTATAAAATAACATATTAAACCTGAATATGGGTAAAATTTGGTATGTATAAATAAAAGTATAAAATAATGATAGTTTGGTGCCTTTGAATAAAGTTCCATCATATTTCAACCCTTAAAAAGCGACCCTTGTTAGAGATTAATGTAAAAAAAGTAGTAATGCAAAGAAAATGATTTCGCCTTGGAACGATTTGCATGAAAACTTGGAATTAAACTCAACTCACCCTTTGCTTTATAGTTTATGTTATGCCGATGAACCCTGATTGTTCTTAAGAGTGAAAACTACCCTAATTTTCAAAAATTGTAAAATAGCATTACAAATCTTAATATGAGTGAAATTTGGTTTGGATTAGTTAAATAGTGATTTTTTTAAACTTTAAAATACAATTTCATATATTTTCAACCCTTAAAAATCAATTGTTATAAGTGCTATAGGTGAAAACAATTTTTTGTCAAAATTTTGCTTAAAATAAACTTTTTAACTTTTGAAAATCACCCTTTACAACATTGCAGTTTTTATAAACTAATTTAATAGATATAAATTGTAAAAAGTAGAATTAAATACAAAAAAATTTATCAACATAAAAAGGCACCATATATTCTTATACGTTTACATAAATAGTTGAAAATATTTACATTTATAGGTAAAACAATTATAATATTAATTTTATTCGTCAATAATTACATCTTCATCGTGATCTATGTCATTCTCATCTTCTTCAATTATTGGTGGACTATTATTGCACCCTTCACCTGAGCACCCAGAACAAGTAGAGTTACAGTATAAACCAACTTTTCTGCACCCACATGAAACGCCTCATCATTTTTTGCATTAACGTATCTAAAAAAAAAGGATTAACACTAGCTTTCCGGAGGATTAACACTATTGAGAACAGTCAAAAGAAGAGGAACTCTTAAGAGCAGCTGAAGATAGACAAACGTTTGCCACCATAACCGCTAACCTCCATTGATGGAGACGGCACTTGAAGAAGAAGAAACAACCTAGGCAAATATGTGGAATCAAACAAACAATCACAGATGACCTAACAACAAAACAACTTATCTGGTTCTAACACATATAAAGAATGGATGAAGAATGATTACCAAAAGAAATATTAAAATGTCAACTAGAAGGAGAGAAAACGAGAAAAAGTTGGAGCGAAGGAATAAATAAAGAACTGAGAGAGATGACCACAGAAGAAGACCTACGGAATAACCGGACTAAGTGGCGATTGGAAGTCGAAAAACGACGGTGTTCCAGAAATGAACATATTGTTTTAAAATATAAAATAAAAATATAATTCTTATACTTTTCTCAGTGTAGAATAACTAGAAGTCACTTTATCAAGTTTGAAGGCGACGGATTGGCGTCTAACATCCGTTAAATATTTTTCACACCTAAGCACTATTCCCATTTTACGCATTATGTAGTTTTTATTATTTCAGTATCAGCTTATCCCTAGCCCAGTTCGACATATGGCCTTGAGCAGGCACCACTCACAGCGGGCAGTTAAGAATTTCACAATTCACGTATTTAAATATTTTCTCTCCGCCGAAATCGGGCATTTTCTCATGTTTATTTCTCATAACGGTTTGTTTTACGTGTTAAAAAGAAAGAGATTTGATATTGTACAGTAAGTTACGGCCGTGTTGGGCCTCTACTCTTAAAGGATTTAATTATAAATCAATAAACTCAAAGTGCTTTTATTTCTCTGGAGCTATAATTGCTCAAATTAAGAATCCTTATCTTTCAACGGTCACTGAAGATCCAAACCTATGGAGATGCATCCACTCGCAAGTCCTTTGAAGTAAGGCTTGGAATCAAAAGATTTCCAACACTCACGATGTAGGTAGCCAGTTATAAAGCTCCCTCAGACGGAGAACGTTATACACCGACAAGTAGTAGTAGTAGTACCTGTCCTCTCTCTTTCCTTATCTAAGCTTTCACTATTTGTAATATTTCTTCTTTTTTCAATGAAAGAAGTCTATAAGTTTGACAAAATACGTTTGCTCCATTCAGCTTTAATTTAGAATATGGCTAAACCTCAGCACTTAGTTCAGAATATGGCGATATAAACAAATTAATTAACAAGGTAACGGATTATGTAAAAAAATTACACCATAAATGCCAATTTAATATTTGCGTTTTAAGTACACCCATTTATAATATTTAACGCGAAAACTATGAATAAAAAAATTGTAAATTTTAGAGATTCATACAGCTACGTAACCCTAAAAGCTTCATCTACAATTTGTGCCCTTTTGGATTTCGGAAAAAACCCGTCCCACTAAAAATGTTTATGTATGTTCACTTTGTTTCTATTTTAGAGTTGTTAGTTTACCAGTTGTGCTTCTTGTCTCGGTCTCCACTGTATTATTCGCTGTGTCCATCTGTTATCCGACATTCTAGCTCTGTGCCCCGCCCAGTTCCACTTAAGGGTCATAATTCTTTCTATGACATCTGTCACTCCTGTTCTCCGTCTTATTTCCTTGTTTATGATCCGATCCCTACGAGAAATGCCTAGCATCGATCGTTCCATGGCTCTTTGGGTAACACAAATTTTATTTCTTACTTTACGAACTAAAACCTAAAAACCTTTAAAAACTAAAACGTGCGAACTAAATATTTAGTTCGCACGTTTGATTATCTCTTCCTATGCGTATCTCATGTCCACCAAGTAGAGGTCGTCCACCAACAAGATGGTCTGATGACATAAAACTGATCGACAAAAATTGGATACAAACAGCACAAAACAGAAATACATGGAAAATACTGAGGGTGACCTATATCCAGTAGTGGATAGATCCGGGTTAATATAAATAAAAAATATATATAGGTGAGTTGTCTGTTACTTGTCAATATTATAAATATATTTGTTACAAGTAGTTTTGCTTTTATTTCAGTTCCTGCTTACAGTTATAATATAGCAGAACAAGGTCAATAGTGTATTTTTCGGTTTTTAAAAATTATTACAGGTTATTATATCAATAGTACTTTATTCCTTGTTGTTCATAACTTCTTTTATTTTTCGTTAATTTCCTTCAGAAATTAGCTGGCGCCCATTTCAGTATTTTCCTAGGCATTTCCGTATATTCTCTTATCTTATTGCCATTATACCTTATATTATCAGTTGCCTTATTATATTGTATTCTTTTGGTTAAAAGATCTCTTTTTCCCTTATCTCAAAGCCAAATTCTAGTGTAGTGGGGCTAGCCCGAATTCTTGCTTGAGGTTTTGTGTCTCTGTGTTCTTTTGAGGAAGAAGAGGAGAACTAAATGGATCTCCCTCTATTGTACATTTGATTCAGGTCTATGCGCCTACCTCAACTGCTGATGATGATACAACTGAATCTTTTTTCAACGAGCTGGAATCATATCTGCAAAATATCCCAAATAAAGAAATCGCTATCATCTTGGGTGATTTAAACTCAAAAATCGGTGTTACTATGGCTGACGAACATATACGAAATATTGTGGGTAGATATGGAATAGGTGAACGCAATTCAAGGGGAGACCGCCTTATCCAGTTCTGCGTTGACAATGACTTGACAATAATGAACTCTATGTATAGCCACCACTCCAGAAGATTGTACGCTTGGATCTCGCCTAACGGACGACACCGAAATCAGATTGATTACATAATGATTAAACATCGCTGGAAAACATCTATTAGCCAATGTAAAACACGACCTAGCGCTGACTGCGGCTCTCACCACCAACTTCTTGTTGCAACGCTAAAGCAAAAATTCAAGGCATGTGCTAGGATCCGAAATAAGAGGATATCAAAAATAAAAGATACACAACAATTTAAAATCCAATGTAATGAAAGATTCGAAAATATTTTACCAACTATCGTCACTCATGATTCCGAAAAGATTTGGTTATCTTTTAAAAATACCTTGATACAGACCTTGACTGACTGCGAGGCACAGTCTAATGCCGTCTCAACCGAACCAAAAAAAGCGTGGATGTCTGCAGATACTTTTGACCTCGTTGAAGAACGTAGAAAATTTAAAATTACTGGAATCGAGAACCCTCTCAGGAATTCCCAGTACCGACAGCTATCTAGAGCTATTCAGGCTGCTTGTAGACAAGACAAAAACAAGCATATAGAGAAAATCTGCAGAGAAATTCAACTACACGCCGACACAAATAACACCAAAGAACTCTTTGATAAAGTCAGACAACTCACACGTAAATTCAAGCAGAAATCTTGGTCTATCAAAGATGATGAAGGTAATGTACAGACGGATTTGGATAAGGTTATTGATGTTTGGAGGGCGTATTGTAAGTCTTTATACGCCAATACGGACCAGATGCCAGCGGACGCCCCGTTTGTACCTGACTGCCAGACCTCCACTTTCCATTCTCCTTCAACAGAGACACACCACACTAGTTTTGAGTCTGAACCTGACATACTTTTTTCCGAGGTGGAATTCGCTTTAAAAAGACACAAAGCAGCAGGATATGATCTCATTACTGCAGGCGTCTTGAAGCATCTTCCGGAATGTGGAGTGAAAATATTACATCGATTGTGCAATGAAATATGGCACACAGGCGTCTGGCCTGAGGATTGGAGAAAGACCATAATCATACCTCTTCATAAGAAAGGTTCAACAAATAATTGTAACAACTACAGGCTATTAGCTCTAATATCACACGCCAGTAAGGTGATCCTCTACATACTGCAACGGCATCTAGAAAACTTCATAAGTTGGCAAATAGCACCTGAGCAGGCTGGATTTGTAAAGGGCAGAGGTACTAGAGAACAAATCCTTAATGTACGAAACATCATAGAAAAAGCCAGAGAATACCAGATCCCGATATTTATATGTTTCGTCGATTATACAAAGGCCTTTGATAATGTTAGATGGGACAAACTACGGAACATATTGACGACAATGGGTGTACCTAAACACTTGACTCACCTTATTAGCAAACTATATCAAGTTAACCTGGCCTATATTCGAATGGACGGATATCTGTCTGACAAATGCACTTTGGAGAAGGGAGTACGCCAAGGATGCGTTTTATCTCCCTTATTATTTAACATCAATTCGGAGTTCATAATGTGCACAGTTTTGGATGGTTGGGAGGGAGGAGTAAACCTAGGTGGTGTTAAGATATCTAACTTGCGTTTCGCAGACGACACTACACTTCTAGCCTCTACTCCAGAAGAAATTACTAAATTATTAAAAAAACTCGAGGTAGAAAGTGCTAAATTTGGACTCTTGGTTAACTACAACAAAACCAAAATCATGGTTATTGATCGCCAACAACAGTTTCCTGAAACCCAAACTGTTGCGGGATGCGAGGTAGTCTCATCTATGATATATCTTGGAGCTCTAGTTAACAACACAGGCAGTTGTGAATCCGAAATTAGAAGACGCATTCAACTAGCAAGAGCAGCAATGAGTGAACTAAACGGGGTCTGGCGTGATCGTCACATTACTATGACAAACAAAAAGAGACTCGTTTCAACTCTGGTCTTTTCCATATTTTACTATGCATGCGAGACATGGACATTCAAAGAATCAGATCGACGACGTATAGACGCCTTTGAAATGTGGACATGGAGACGCCTGCTTCGAATTCCATGGACGGCTCGCCGTACAAATATCTCGGTTCTGGATGAAATTAAACCGGATCAGCGTCTCTCTAGTACCGTTTACTCTAGAATTTTAAAGTTCTTTGGCCATATCCATCGAAGTGATCACAAAATAGAGCGGTTGGTGCTCCAAGGAAGGCCTCAGACTCAACGCCAACGCGGAAGATCTCCACAGCGATGGGCGGACATTACTAAAAAGCTTCTCAATAAACAGTATACTAAGGCAATACATATAACTGATGACCGCGACCAGTGGAGAAATATTATCAATCAAACTGTCCGAGCTGCTGAAGCCCAATTATGAACCACAACACATCTACTAAGATGTTAATGACTGTGATGATGATGATGTTCTTTTGAGCTAAGCCATTCTTTTTATAATAACTTCTTTGCCAGTTCTTCTCTAATTTATCCTCTCCTTCTCCATATACCCCCTAAATTTTATATTGGTTTCAAACCTTTTATTACAATTTGATTGAACAATTTTGAGAAAACCTCGACACATTCAGAACATATAAAAGGAAATTTTTAAAAGTGTATAATTCTTCTTTTAATTTCCTGAAAACTTTCATAAACTTAAAAGTATTCGTACTGGAAACCCAGTATGGTATTAAGAAAGTGGCGTAGGTTTGTAAAATATTAGAGTTGTTCTTGTGTAATCCTAACTCAAGAAAATTATGAAAGTAAAATGTAAATTAAAATGCAAATACCGACTCTATCCGGAAATGTATGTAAATTTAAAAGAATTTTAAATCTTTTTTAAGAAATTTTAGGAACATAAACCATAAACAGATACATAGAATTTTAATTAGATCTAACTGCATTATAGTGTGACACTGTATATTTAAAAAAGCTTTAAATATACAGTGTCGTACTATAAATAGGTACAGTAGGGTAAAGGTACCAGTAAATAGACACGCACCAATGAATAAACATGAACACAGAAATATCAAATGCTTAAAATTCGAAATATATATATATATATATATATATATATATATATATATATATATATATATTTATATATATATATATTTATATATATATATATATATGTGTGTGTGTGTGTAGTTTTATTTTATGACTAGAGACATAGTCCATTAGCCTATTATGTTTTGAGTTATTAATTAATTTTTTAAACAATTGTTATAGAGAGAACCCGTAACAATAAAATCTTAACTTCTATTGACTTACATATAAGTACGTACCTACATTAATTTTTTTTCATTATATTTTTTTTTATTTTTTTTTTATTTTATTTTTTTTTTATTTCCTTTTTAATTTTTTTATTATTTCTTTTTTTATTTTTTTTTTATTTTTAATTTTACTGGAAGGAAAAGGAAAATATATGGTTTTGCTGATTTATTACATACGCCTAGAGGTCTATCAAAGCGATTTGCACAACACAAAATTAGACCACGGATAGAAAGGTTAACAACTGGGTTAAAACAAAGGACTTATATAACTAACTTTTTATGTTTGAAATATATACACTGTTACAATAATACATTTAGAAATTCAATTTCATTTCACGTACGTGGCGAAAAATTATTTCATAAATATGCAAGCTATTGGTTTTTATTAAATCTGATAAATTAAAAGGTCTTTTAATAAGAATTTTTTCCTTATTGATATACTCGTATATTTTTATTATAAATTGGTTTATACATCGTGTATTTAATGAGCAATTTAAAACTATATATATAACTTATATATATATATATATATATATATATATATATATATATATATATATATATATATATATATATTGTCATACTACTTCTTTCCCAACCAAAGAAAAATAAATTTAAAATTTAAATTTTAAATTTTAAATTTATTTTTCTATAAATATTTCTATAATATTTCTGTGCCTATACTGCTTCGTCACGGAAGCAGTATAGGCACTATGATTTAATACCTTGAGTCAATCCGACGTCGCCCGATATCGGATCGAGAGAAATACGGTTCCAATGTAGGTGTACACTAAGTCTGTGGTAGAAGGGAACCCATAAATATATTAAAAGAAAATATACATAAAAATAAAAATCTATAATACTGAAACGCCACTGTTATCAATATATATCTACCGACAAATTCCCAAAATCTCACCTATTTTTCTCGATTGTCTATCTCAATTCAGTAGTAAATAGATTTGAAATGGAGTTGGGTCACCGGATAAATTCGCTCTAAGAGACTGTAAAAGACCATATTAAAGGGAAACTGCGCTGGATTTATAAACGTTTACCTTAAAGATAAGAATTGTACCTATTTTAGACCAGTGAAATATATATATATATATATATATATATATATATATATATATATATATATATATATATATATATATATTTATTTATTTATTTAAATGATATGATTATGATTCTATCACACTTTTTAATTCTCTTATCTCAGGGTTATATTCGTGCTTCAATATCTATGCTTTACATGTGAAAGGTAAGGTTCAAAGAATACCGGAATAATAAAAAAACATATATGATATAACATTATATATTGAAATAAAAATATTGAAATAAAATTCACACTCAAATGTTTTCAATAAACAATATCTCATATGATTCCCGAAATTTTGTTCTACGTACGTCAACCTTCAAAATTAATGGTACAAACAATATTAGTTTAAATCTCAAAATCCCAATTAATATTCTAAATCTCCTAATGAAAATATTTATAGCTTTTCTAAAGTAATTGTAAAAATTGTGTTATCAATAAAAGAAAAACTGCAGAAAAACAAAACTGTCTCTCTCTCTGATGATGAGCGGTCCAAATCCTTGTTCCTTGTAGCCTATACTATCTATTCTTAACAGCTTCCTAGGTAATCAGCAATCTTACAACAAATTGTTAAAAGTTTATCGTCCTTAATGATCTCCTTCAAATGCAAGAATCGTTCAAATTATGCTAGCCTCTTCTCCTCTCGATAAACTGAATCTCTCGTTGGCCTGAGTGAAAAATTACTCTTGAAATATCTTCTCTTTACGATAAACTGAATCTCTCGTTGGCCTGAACAGTGACTCTTGGAATATAAGTAGAAAAATATGACTTACAATCTTTTACTGGATCAGCTTCTGTCAGATACACTAACTGCACGAAAACTCACAAACTTTCACTGCTACTGCTTCCTACCTCTGGGAAACTACCCGAGAACAACGGCCGTTCGCCTTACACCCTTGGAAATTAACTGACTATATTTTTTTCTTCAAAAAACTAACTAAAGTCTCATTTTCAAACCAACCATCCCACCTTTTTCAATCTCATCCAATCAAAACGCGTCATACATCTCCTATTTCTTCATTTCGATAACACAAACAAATTTTTACCTACAATTATAAAATTTCCGAACATTATTTACAAACTAATCTTTTTCTACCAATTCTAATGAACTAACAAAAACATATCTTTCTAAAATCTATTCTATTGTCCTAATTACTGCATAAATTTATTTGGAAAACCCGCTTCCATTGTCTAAGATTTCACTTACACTCAAATATATTTTAACAAAGAAAATAATTTATGCATATCTTACGTTTTGTTCAATATAGGTAATCCAAAGATAAAAGACTTTCATTCTTCGAAATGTTTGTAGTTTATTATTCGACTTATTTGAATTATTTTCATTTTTTGAACTTTGAAATATTTTAAGCAAACCAATATTTTTCCCGATTTTACATATCATAACAATATATATATATATATATAATATATATATATATATATATATATTATATATATATATATATATATATATTGAGATGATAATAGATGTGGAGTAGATTATCACAATAATATTATGATTTTTAATTAATAAACTTAAATAGTGATTAAAGAAACAATTTATAAGTTGTATACTAGCGAATATTATAAAAAAATAATTATATGAGGGTATTTTTAAGAATTTAGCATAGTAATAAGTTTGAAAAGTTTTTTTTTATTATTATTTTATTTTAATGGTAAATGTATTTAAGTGAGTCATGTGCATAGGTAACCAAATATACACTGAATAAGTGACAAATGTTAAATGGGGTTGTTTATTAGTTTGGGATGTTTAATTTACATACAATTATGGATGTGAAATATTGTTGTGTATTAATTTAAGATGTTTAGTTTATATATATATATATATATATATATATATATATATATATATATATAAGTGTATATTCTGATCTGAAAAACTAAATGTCCATACAATTTTCGATAGAAGCGTAAAGAATTCTCTAGAAAACATGTCAATACAAAGAATTTAACTCTATTTGCGGAGTAGGCTACATTCGAGAACATTCAGATATTGATGAAAAGAACAATTTATACATGATTTCTTTCCTGAACATTCTGGAACGATGAAAAGATATAAATACGATGTAATATGGAGCAAGCATTTATTAAGTCAGATACAGTTGGAGAATATGAAAGTAAATTAAGACAGCTAGTTCATTATTAGTATAGTACATCCACTAATAATTTTCCAACATAAATATGCCTCACTCTGATTTCAAAGAGACCGCCTTTCAAATCAAGGTTGTCAGACATATTTCCTAAAATTCCTAAGGTTATATTTAAAAAATATTCTCTATTCTCTATTCGTTATTATTCAATTGCTAGTCAACGAACGACACTCTTAAAAAATAATATGAACATATTCTCAAAAAATATATCTATATAAATTAATTAACTAGGTACTAATATTTCCATGGACTCTTCACTAATGAATTAAAGCAACTGTGAACTTTGTATATATAACTTATACTCTAAGTAATTTTCGAATATCGGCAACATTGTAGTCTGGACAGAATTTCGAGGTGATTTCGATGTTCGGTCTATATCGACGTTGCCATGTTGGTGAATTTAGCGGTAATACTCTTATAGATATAATGATCGACTTTTAAGAAATCAGACAACTTTTAAGAATCCAAGTTCTGAAAAACGGTTTCAAGAATTGTATTATTTTTTTCCAAATTTTATTGATTTTATACCTTACCTGGAAACATGAAAAATTGCAGATATATTAATTATGGTATTAAAGTTACATTCAATAATTTTAAACTTGGCAACAGCGAAGCGCATCGCAATAAATCTTGATGGAACACCTGTTTGTCTGGCTATATGACACCCTAAATAGTTCATTTTGCAAGCAGCTATCAGAGGCGGATAATAAGGTAAGTAATATTATATTTTTCTAGGATGGCATTTTGGAGACCATTTGATACGAATGATCAAGATGCATCAACTTCTGTGTTATCAATAGATAATGACAATTATGTTAATGACAGCCCCGAATTAAAAAATAAAGATTTGCACGTACAATCCCAAAGAATAGTTTTAAATATGTATGAGTGTTTGAAAAAAGAAAATATTTTGATGGCTGATAATGCAATTGTTTCGAGAATTCATGTATTAACAAAAATCGGGTATAAGACGATATATACAATTATTAAATTAGGCATTGTTACAGATCATTCCTTAAAACGAAAGCGACCAAATAAAAAATTGGGTAGGATTGACACTGCTGCAAAAGACGTTATTCAGCGAACAGTTTACAATTTTTACAAAGAAAATAGAGTGCCTACTTTAGAACTGATTCGTGAAAAATTGAGAGATTTCCCTGAATATAATTATACATCTTTGGAAACACTGCGCGAGATTTTGATAAGTTGTGGATTTAAATATAAGAAATTAGATAATCGAATGGTAATAATGGAATCTCGGCGTATTGTTGAACTTCGACGAGAGTATTTGAGTAAAATAAAACAGTATCGTAATTCAAACAGAAACATAATCTATTTAGATGAAACCTGGTTCGATACGCATGATGTTGTCAAGTACGGCTGGGTTGACAACACAAACAAGTGTGCATTAAATACACCCTGTTCACGAGGAAAACGTGTTATTATTCTTCATGCCGGAAGCAAAGATGGTTTTGTATCTAATGCATTGCTATTGTCGGCCAAAAATATAACAAAGTCTTCTGCCGATTATCACGAAGATATGACAGCCGATTTATTTGAAAAGTGGTTTGTTGAACAACTCTTGCCCAATATTCCGCCGAATTCAGTGATTGTTATGGATAATGCGTCGTATCATTCCCGCATATTAAATAAAATACCTAATAATAACACGAAAAAGGACGAAATTTTAAAATTTATGGAACTTAAAAATATCACTGTTCCTAAAAAGATTCCAGTAAAAAAAGAATTAATTAGAATGATCAAAAGTCGGAATTTCAAAAACGAATACGTTATTGACACCATTTGCAGCAGGCACGGCCATACTCTTTTGCGATTACCTCCATACTATTGCATTTTTAATCCAATTGAAATGGTTTGGGGTACCGTAAAAAAACGATTGCGAAAATATAATCAGTCACCAACATTAAGCGCAGTGGCCATTGAGAATATTCGAGAAGTAATTAGTGGCATTAATAGCGATGTGTGGAAAAGTTGCGAAGCTCATGTTGTAAAAATAGAAAATGAATATCCTGTTTTACCGGCAATAGCACCAATAGTTATACAACCTGGGAACGATTCGACTTCAGAAGACTCTGACGATTCTTTTTAGTCCTTCTAATTAATTTCTTTACAGCTATCGCGATGCATCTTGAACACTAGTATTCATTATTATACAGTGTGTCGCATTTAAGATGAAGACACCTCTATATATCAGCTATCAAAATACATACAGATTAGAAATTTTGCAGTCATACATGTTGATAGTGCACATATTTTTAAGATAGTTAGTTATCTGAAATTTAAATTTTAAACGCGGCTTACTGCGAATCCACAAACAGGGTAAATTTTCGATATTTTGCTTCGCGTTAGAGAAATCGGAAAAACTTATTTGGAAAAGTTATTCCACTTATTGTAACCGCACATTCCAAAATTCATGACAAAATTCGCAATTTTAGTTTTTCAGTATTATTTGTAATCTCGATCCTAAATCTACAATTGGCTGTCTAAAGATGCATCTCGGGACAGCCAACTGTCCGTTTTAGAATCCTGACTACAATTGAAGAGCTTATTTCCAAAGTGTCTTAAATCCATATAATGAAATCCATGAAATTACAGATTTTCATACAAATTTAACATACAAATTATACAATTTTACAATTTTCATATGCACTTTTAAATGGCAAATAAGAAGTTGTTTTGGTACATATAACTTTATTTTAGACTTGAAGAAATCTATAAAGTTTAAAAAAAGAAAATTAAAAAAATCGAAATTTTGGATTTAAGACACTGGAAATAAGCTCTTCAATTATTGAAAAAAGTAAAAGTGCGAATTTTGACATAAAACTTTGTTATGTGGGGTTATAATAATATTTGGAACATCTTTTCCAAATAACTTTTTCCGATATCTCTAACTCGAAGCAAAATATTGAAGATTCACCCTGTTTGTGCATTAACAGTAGGCCGTGTTTAAAAATTAAATTTCAGTTGATTATCTTAAAAAATGTGAATTGACAACCTGTATGACTGTGCAAAATTTCAAATTGGTATTTATTCTAATAGCCGAAATATAGGGGTATCTTCATCTTAAATGCGACACACTGTATAGAGTCAGAACAAAAAAAAAACAAAAAACAAAAAAAAATATAAAAACAAAAAAAAAAAAAAAATAATAAAAACAAAATGAAAAAAAAACTAACTTTATATTCTTACTAACATACCTAACCCTTTCCTTTCCTGGCAAGGAAGGCTCATACCTCCTCGTGGTCCTTGCTGGACAGACAATATTTTGAGATTTTCTGTCCTTGCTGGATAGACAATCTTTTAAAATTTTCTGACAGAATGAACCATTATTTACAGATAATTGTAAAAAAATATTATGGTTTATGTAAAAACTAAATAATAAGTCCAATATTCTTATAAATCACTAAAATTAACAAGCTTTAATTTGAAAGAATTAATTTGTTATTTATTAGATGTTGTGAGCCCGCTCACATTTGAAAAAAAAAACTGATTCTGTCCTTTGAAGATTCCTATTCAAAAATACCGCGTTTAAACAAATCGAAGGTTGAAGGGTGCCGGACATTTTTGCCGGAAACAATTCAAATTCAAAAGATCTCCTTTTTCTGCTACGGAAAATATTACCCCAATTTCTCACCAAAATCAATGTCGAGACTTTAGTTTAAATACTCTTGAATCTCAAAAATACTCATTTACATATTTTTCAAGCCTCGAAAATGCATATTAGGTATCGCATTTTTCGGATTTTAAATCGCCTATATCTCCAAAACTATTAACTTTTGAGAAAAATGACATAGATCTTATTTAGAGTCACCCAAAAACCTAAAAAATATTTTTTGGAGCACAAAAGGTGATATTTTGAATTTGTTTAAAAAATTGTTCTGTAAAAAAAATTTTCCTGAATATAATTATGTAAAAATTAATAAAAATTATGATTTTTCTTGAAATATGCGTTTGATGAACTGATCCCTTTTCTTAATTTCCACGCCAATGGTCGGCATTTGCATCAAAGAAGCTCAAAAGCCGCCACTTGGAAAATTGACTTTGGAAAAAGTATACAGTTACAGTGACAGTATGGAATTAATTCATTAAGAAATTAAACACGAGACAGTTCGACAGTTAGTTAGTGAATTTATTAAAAAGTTAAGCAGTCAATAGTACAAGCAGATAGTACACAGTGTATTTGAAAGTATATTATATGGAGATTAGAAGAATTTTAATTTATAATATCTATATGGTGATTGGAGATTATTAAGAAGAAAAAATAAGATTATAAGAAGAAGCAAAGAAGCAACAATAAATAAAGAAGAATATTTTGCCTATTTCTAAATGTTATTAAGAAGAAAAATATTTAAAATTGTTGGAAGCTGATAATTAAAACATTTTGGTATATTTGGAAAAAGCAATTTCACAAATATAAGGATAACAGAGGCTGATTAAGAAGATATTGAGTGGTGATTATAACTTTTATTTTGGAAAACAGTTTCATTTAGGCATTCAGTGATAGAAAGGTATCAAATTTTGTTAATATAATTTAATTATTGTAAGAATTTAAAATTTTAGATATGTTATTATAAATTTATATTTTTTATATTAGATATATATGTGTGTTTCATAATAGTTATAACAAAGATAATTATTTCAAATTGCTCATACACATACAAAACACCATAATATATGGTGGAAAGATAACGTTAAGATTAATATTATTACTAAAATTAATATCAAACTCACCAGTCTTCCGGGTTGAACCGCGTCGATATCCATTTTGCCAAGCTTTCGGCATCCTCTGTGATGCCTTCCTCAGGGCTTCCTAGGTCTCAGTCTCCCGAGCCCCCAGACACTACTACACTGTTCACTATTCACGGCACTGTAATAGTGACAGTCGACTATCTGGAACTTTTAGGCTTACTCTAGTCTTATCTGAGAAAAGAACTTGTTTCCAATCCTCAATGATCAAATTTTGATGCAATCTTGAAAATTTCAATCTTTGAACCCTGTGTTCTTTGGTAAGCAAGGATTTTTTGGTCGATTTCCTATTGCTCAATTCTGCTTCATGTAAACGTCTTCTAACTGTTCGAGATGATATCGCGACATTTTGAACATCTCTGAGAGATGTTCAAAAAACGTTGTCTTAAAAAACGATCATAATTTTGATTAGTTGAACGTTTTCGACCTTGTTCTGGTCTTTGATGATACGCCCCTGTTTCATTATATCGCCTCACCTTGCGACTGATGCTGGAATGATGTCGTCCTAACAAACCTGCAACGTATCGCATTGAATATCCTTCATCTACGAGAGTCGATGCTCGCACTGCCTCCTCTATTGACAAATTGCTTTGGCGGTTCATTTTTTTATTTGATTTTTATGCAAATAAACTTCCAAACAGGCATGTGATGAAAAAAATCACAATAAAAAGCTTATTTCTTACAAGCACTTTCCGTTAATCGGCACTTTTTATGAAAAATTTCACTCACTTTTAGTCTAAAACGAAGTTTAATACAAATTATTGCTAAAACAACACTATTATTAGCTTACGTAACAACAAATAAGGTCCATAGGCAACTTGTGGTACAGTAAATTTTCGTCGTACATAAATTTATTGACTTAAAGAAGGCCTCTGGCGGAATATAAAATAAACAACTGATCGAATCCTAACATGCGAGATAGCAAAAAAAAGAAGAGAATAAAAAGAATATATTCAGATAAAAAAAGAAACAAGGTGACTATCAAAAGAGCACTACACAATTTCATAATAAATGTATGTATAGTTACATACGAGATATCATAAAGCGCTTTAAATAAAAACAGATTTACTATAAGACAAATTTTGATGTATTGAATAAAAAAGGCCTCTGGCTGTATACAAAATAAACAACTAATCGAATCCTAACATGGCAAAAAAATCAATCAAGGCAGCTACTAAAAGAGTACTATACAGTATCTTCAATATTTATAAATGTATAGCGACACAAGAGGTATCATAGGGCACTATGGATACAAATAGATTTACCATTAGACAAATTTTGATTAATTGACTTACAGACGGCTTCAGGCTTTAGACAAAATAAACAACCAATCGAATCTTAACATGAGAAATCTTAAATAAAAGGGGAGAATATAACCAATATATTTAGATAAAAAAGCAAACAAAGAGACTACCAAAAGGGCACTACACATAGTCTTCTAATGTGAAATTTAGTCGAAGTTGAAAAAAATTGTCAAATTAATTTTCTGGACCTGACTTATCATAGAGAAAACAGCACTATAACTTCTTCATGGTACACCAAAAAAACCTGGTCGTCGAGATATCTGAGTTTCAACACCCATCATCCCTTGTCTCAAACGAAATCTGTAGATATTGGACTCGCCGATAGAGTTATCTGATTATCCGATCCTATCAATAGACCTCAGGCCATTAAAAAAGAAAAAATAGCACTAACACTTAATTCATACCCACACCACCTTATCGACAACACTCAAATCGCGAGTGTATACATTTTACAATAACAATAATAACAATAAAACCAACACGGTAAAGAAAATCTATATGTATCTCCTCTATATAAAAGGTTTATCAGAACAAATTGCAAATTTTCAATGCAATGTAATGGTATGTCTAAACATAATATTACGGTTGCTCATAAAGGGCACAATCTTTTGAAAAGGAATTATACAAGACTAAAAATAAAAACCTCCATATAAAAGAAATCGCATGTTGTGTATGAAATTGCTGCTCAAATTTACTTTACTTTAATCCGTGTCGACAACCAGATAGACTGATAGACAATTTAGAATATTGATATTGATAGAAAAGAACTGTTTTTATATAAATACAAACGAAAAATCTAAAAATTAAAGGAATAACGCAGAAAATACAAAAAATCGTCTATATAAATTTTGAATTTTAAAATTTCAGAAATATCATTCATTAGTGTCAAAATATCATAATTTAGTGGAGTAAACTTGCCTGCTGTTGGACCAATAATTACAAACAATCATTACGTCACGGTAAATTTGAATTACTCCTCCTGGTTAAAAAACGAACTATGGTATAAAATAATCATTAATACAATAAACAACAAACAATTCTTCAGTTATTTTGTAAACAGAATATTGCTTAAAAAACCTTAAATTCTGAAAGCCTAAACTTCACCTCGAACTTGTAGAAAACCTTCCTTTGTTTAGTCCATCTAATCTCTTGTACGTTTTTGAGATACAATTCACCATTATATTCTTATTATTGTCTGAATGTTGGAAACATATTTTTCAATTAACTTGATATATTTTTTCATATAGACCGATTTTTCTGCCGGAGGAAAATAAAAATTTAATACCTTCCCTTTTTCTAATTTGTTTGTATTGCTTACAGTCCACGGGGGTTTTAATTTACGGTTTTTCACTTTTTCGTAAACGAAAATTTACGAAGGTATAAAATACGAATGGCTATCAATTTAAACTGATGAGTTTATATAACAAAAATTAAAAACGTGTATGGATGTTTTAAAATTAATTTTATTTTTAACGCTATTCCTCTTCTTTTTGTTCTTTTTTTGGGCTATGTCCTAGACAATTTACCCAGTTTACTTGGGGGGTAGACACTTTTTTTAACGCTATTAAATATGTCTTTCCAAGAATCTATAAAAAAGTTGATACAAGTAAGGAACTATGTTTGATTAGATATTTAACACTAGTGAATTGCGTTTATTTATCTTAAATAAGTTTACATACAGGGTGTGCCAGATAAACGGTCAATTAAAAATATTTCGGGAACTTAAGGTAAAGTGATTCATAAAAAGAAAAGACAGGTAAGATTTTATTTCATGTACAGCGCGTCTGTATATCTGCTTATACGTATTTTATATTAAAAGGAATCTTCAGAGCGGCTATTTACAAACGCTATGAACGTGAAAACAATATTTCCTGTCGTACTAGAATCAACACTAAAATGGCTTCGATATGGACGTAATAGCGACATATGATCATAAATCCGGAAACTAAATGTCGACACCAAATTCAGATCAGATCCAGAAATCATCTGAATCTCTGAAACCTGAAACATCTAAAACCCAATCCTACAAAAACCCAGGTGTGTGTTTTCCACCTTAGAAACATGCATGGAGGTGCATTTCACTGGAGGTGAAATGGCGTGGTCAGATGCTGGAACACAATAAGATGTTAAAATACCTCGGCGTACGTTTGGATAGAACTCTGTCTTATCGATATCACTGCCAAGATGTCAAGGAAAAAGTAAACGCCAAAAATAATATCATCCGTAAACTAACCAACACAAAATGGGGAGTACAACCACATACTCTTCGTACCTCTGCCTTCGTACCTATTCTTAACGAATGACAGGGTCATCTATATGACCAACCATTTTAAGCTGTTGGTGGTCCGGACACGGAAAGTAAGTAAGTAAGTAAGTCACCAAACCCATCTTAACCATATTTAACAAAATGTTAAAATATTGTCATTGATAACAACTAATAATTGTTGATATCACCGATAATAATTCCAGAAATTCAAAATATTACGCCAGCTGTATTTGACATATTTGCTGAAATTCCTTTAATTAATCGAATGGGCTTATAACTTAGTTGATTTTGGATGATATGTCGATAGCTTAATACGGTTAATTACAAATTAATGTTTGCTAAAATGTGTACCTCTATAACCAGTAGGAGATATTATAGTTGATTAATTATTCACAAAGCCTTCTACCCGCAAACAATATGTTTCTATATATGTACGCTTGAGACTTTGAACTCTATTCTGGAGGAACTTGCCGATTATATTAGAGATATGTCTGACAGTGTGTTTTAATCAATTACCACAATATACGGGATAATATCGAAACAAATATCGTAGAAATTGCATTGAGTGATATTATTCCTCTTCTTATTGTTACTCGTTCACATGATATAGCTATTTTGATTTCAAAAATTCCCATTTTTGTAGAACCATTTCCTCATTGGCGTTCATTAGTCCAGTTAAATAGGATTTTCGGGGGATTTGTTGAGATTAATCCAGGTATATGTTTTTTTAGTTAATATAGACCTACAATAAGAAAACCTACATATTTTTTTTTTATTTACTGACTTAAGACACTGAAGTGTACTTACATTAAAATCTGGTCAGTAAGACCAATTATCAATTTGTTTCTAACTTAAATTACTAATGAAAACTTAAAATTAGGTCTCTACTCACTAGTATCTTTCCTATTATTTCTAATAACTAGCATTAAATTTAGCATGCATACTCGCACAACACTTTGCTCTGCTTTTCACTCACTCACTATACCAGTTCAAAAGGCTTTGTTCTTTTGAGCCTTCTCTCTAGGTTCGTATTGTCGAGGAGCTGGATAGCCTCGACGTTTACATGATGATGGAGTCGTTATTCATGGCTCCCTGCAAATTTCTTGATTAACTGATTGACGTCTTCCATCTTGAGGTCCCGGTAAAGATCGTTGTTCCTAACTTACCAAGGCGCATCTACGATGTTCCTCAGCACTTTATTCTGGAATACCTGGATTACTTTGATGTTACTAGGCTTGGCACAGCCCCAGAGTTGGCAGCCATAGGTCCATACTGACCTCAGTATTTGTTTAGAGATTAGGAGTTTATTATTTATGGATAGAGAGGAATATTTTCCCATTAACAAATACATTTTCTTGTAGCGGATGCCTAGTTCTTCTCTTTTCTTCTTCACGTGAGCTTTCCAGCGAAGTTTTGCATCAAGAGTGATCCCCAAGTTGGAATATAATAATTCTCTTATTGGTAAAATTTATATTGACTAATTTATTCTCATTCAGCTTAATTTTACATTTTTTGGTCCATTCATGGATTTTATTTATTGAATTTTGTAGTTTTTCTGTAGCTTCTTCGATGGTGTCACTTACTGCTAAGACAGCAGTGTCATCAGCGAAGGTAGCTATGGTGTCGTCTTCTAGTTCAGGTATATCACACATGTATATTAGGTATAGGACTGGACCCAATACACTCCCTTGTGGAACACCTGCTTCAATATCCTTGAGATCAGTGTATGCATCTTCTTGTTTAACTCTAAAATGTCTGTTCGCTAGATATGATTGTAATATATTTGAATATTGTTTGGGCATGAATGATTTAAGTTTATGTATCAGACCCTTATGCCAGACTTTATCAAACGCCTGTGCCTGTGGAAGGTTGCAGAACAGACTTTTCTTTTCTCTAATGATCTTTCAATTATAGCAGTTATTCTATGCACCTGGTCAATTTTGAATGCTTATTTCTAAATCCAAATTGATGATCTGGAATTATTTTCTTTGCTTCAATTATTGGTAGGATTCTTCGCAGGAGGAGTTTTTCAAACACTTTGGACATCACAGGTAGGAGTGATATTGGTCTATATGATGTCACCTCATTGGGGTGTTTCCCAGGCTTGGGTATCATGATCACCTCAGCTATCTTCCATAAATCTGGAACATATTGTAGTCTAAAGGCAGCATTTATTAAATTTGTTAATTATACGATAGCTTTTCTTGGTAGATTTTTTAGCAGTCTTCCGGTAATGAGGTCATAACCTGGTGCTTTATTTGGGTCGATTTGATCTTTAATTAACTCAGCTACTTCTTTTGGGGAAGTTGGCTTGATATTCTCATCTATTTGCTCTGGTTCGGGCCAATTCTGGTCATCATCTTGGTCATCTTGCAACTTAAATGTGTTCTCTAGATGAGTGGCAAATCTCTCTGCCTTCTGCTGATTATTTTTGGCCCAACTACCGCCTTCCAGTTTTATCTGAGGAGAATGTAATATTGGCCTTTTAATTCTTTTTGTAGCTTTCCAAAGCGAGTACTCTCTGCTACTGTCGTTTGTTACTGTAGTTAGTAACAATTATCTGGTAAAAATGCACTTTTTTTAATTTTTGTTTATCAATTAAAAATTGTTGGTAAAACTCAAAATAATACAATTAACGCAGCAAGAGAATCACTTAGAGCAGGGGTGCTCAAACGGTCGATCGCGATCGACTGGTCGATCGCGAGTGCTTTTTGGGTAGATCTCGAGAAGAAAAAAAATTTTAATAAGTAGGTAGGTAACTAAACTACTGTCAGCAGAGTTAAACGTTTTTATTAATACTGAACTATACAAATACATAGAATGCTTGACTAAGCATCATTGCAATTCAAAGAAGTGGGGACAACAAAATACTGTCCACACAGCATATTTTATATTTACATATATTAACTAATTATTTTATTAATTCAATATTTATTATAATTATTAATCAAATTTGGGATGATATTCTATCAACTACAAAAATGTATTACGTAATAAAATAACACTGCTTGCGGCAAAAGGTGGCTTTATCAAAGGAACGCGCGGCACTTGTCAAAGAAAAGCCGTGTTGTTTCTAGACGAGAGACAGTACAGTCTAGTTTCGGGCGGCGCGTTTGACGGCAACATTCGAGACTTTCGTTCACGCCGATATAAATGTTGCGCCTGCAGGAATTGGAGTTATTCTGAATTGTAACTTGATAGCGATCCTACGTCGATACAAAGTTTATTATTAAATAGTGGAAAATGAGTGCAGTGAAGAAATCTAAAACGTATCATTTTAATAAGGATTGGGAGGAAGAATTTTTCTTTTCTATGGTGAAGGATAAGTGCATTTGTGTTATTTGTCGTGCGTCAGTTGCAATACCTAAGCGTGGTAACTTAGAGAGGCATCATAAAACGGTTCATAAAAACTATGAAAAGGATTTTCCGCCACAGAGTGAATTAAGAAAACGAAAAGTAAGTGATTTGATATCTTGTTTGAAAAAAGAACAATCCATGTTCACAAGACCAGCCAAACAATCAAAAGCTGCTACGATCGCGTCATTTAAAATATCTCATATTTTGGCGAAACACAAGAAACCATTTGAAGATGGATCGGTGGTGAAGGAAGCATTTATTGAAGCGGGTGAGACTTTATTTGGAGATTTTAAAAATAAAACAGAAATCATGTCTGCTATTAGAGAACTTCAGTTATCTCGTCCGACTGTCACAAGGCGTATTGAAGTCATGAGTCAAGACATCGCAGATAAACTAAAACATGATATCATGGAATGTACATACTTTTCTTTACAGTTCGACGAATCCATCGATATGACAGACACTGCCCAGCTGTGTATTTTTATTCGGATGGTATTCAATGACATGTTGGCTAAGGAAGAATTTTTGACAATCATTCCTCTGAAGGGGAAGACCCGTGGCGAAGATATATATGACGTTTTCTTAAATTTTGTAAAAAACTACGAGCTACCAATATATAAATTAATGTGCATTACAACCGATGGAGCACCAGCAATGACTGGAAACAAAAACGGTTTTGTGGCATTGTGTCGAGCTAATGAAGAATTCCCTTCATTTTTTTCATTCCATTGCATTATACATCAACAAGTTTTGTGTTCAAAAGTTTTAAACACGGAGGAAATTATGGGCATTGCAACAAAAATTGTGAATTCCATCCGTGCACGTAGCTTGCAACGGCGGCTCTTTCAGTTGCAGTTGGAAGATAGGGAGTCAGCTGAACACACTGATTTAGTTCTTCACACGGACGTCAGGTGGTTGAGTCGCGGAAAATTCCTAGAAAGGTTTCAAGAATTATTGCCCGAAATAACAGCTTTTCTAGACGAAAGAGGTGATGACACTCAGATTTTGAAAAACGAAAAATGGCTAAATGATTTGGCATTTTTGACTGACATCACAATGCACTTAAACACCGTTAACTTGGAGCTTCAAGGTAAAGGAAAAACTATTATTGAGATGATTAGCGCAGTAAACGCATTCAAAAGTAAATTGCAACTTATGATAGATCAACTGAAAAGAAAGGATCTGAAACATTTTCCGTCTTTGAAAGCAAGGATTCCTCAGTTGAATTATGATACGTATGAGGCTGAATTATCAAATATTTTGGGACAATTCGAAATGCGTTTTTATGATTGCAGTAAATTGGAAAATATAGCATCATTTATGAGTTATCCTTTTTCATGTAAAAACATTGAGGAATTAGCTACTGAAATAGCAAGTCAGTTTAATATGAACTCATGTTCTGTTGAAAATGAGTTGGTGCAGATTATATCAGATATACATCTCAAAGCTACAGTATCTGATACAAATTTCTGGCGTTTTATATCTGAAGATAAATATCCGAATGTAAGGCAAATCGCCCTTCAACTGACGGCATTTTTTGGGTCAACTTACTTGTGCGAGTCTGCATTTTCTGAAATGAAGATAATTAAGTCAAAATATCGCAATCGACTAACTGACGATCATATGACATCATGCTTGCGATTAGCACTCAGTGGTTACGTACCATCTTATGAAAAGTATGCTGAGGACATGCAGTGCCACGCTTCAACATCCAAAGCCACTCCTTAGTTAAGTTTAACACCATATGTAACTCTTTTGTTTTGTAACAACAAATAAACTCGCAATTTTGAATAACTATGAGTTTTTTCATTGATATTGTAGAGAAGAACCTAACTAAACCTAACCCAAACCTTGACTAAAATAATGTACCTATATTGTGCAGAAAGCTAATATCTATATATGCTACGGTACGCCCTACCTAGGTAGGTAGGGTGTATCGTGTATGTACGACAACCCTGCATCACACACACTTGCAGTCTCTCAGAGTCGATCGTAAGTAGTCTAAAAATATTGAGGTAGATCGCCAGCAGTTCAAGTTTGAGCACCCCTGACTTAGAGAGAGGAAAGTAGCGAACACTAACATATCAAAAAAGAAGAGATCTTAGTTTAGAGAGGCAGTGAAGACAAAATGTGAAGAAAACAAGAAAGCCTTTTTACAATACAGAACAGAACAAACACAACAGACATATAACCACTATAAACGAATCAGAAATGAAACGAATACTTTAGTTAAAGAAATAAAAAGGGAACACTGGCAGAGCTTCTCGAAACAGATTGAACACGACTTCTACGGAACACAAAAAGAAATATGAAGAATGATCAGACGACAAAGAAAAGACATGACCAGTTGGTTTGTTCGACAATAAAATAGACAGTTACACGTGTTGTGAATAATGAGATTTCTTCGGATGAAAGTGAACCAGTTTTTAATTTTTGGAGGTAGTGATGATAACGATGATTCTTCGATAGAACCAGTGGATGATGAAGCATTTGACTGCAATCGTGACCCTGTAAAGAGTAACTATCTTTTAGTGAGATTCAAAGAAAAGTCCAAAAATATATTTTACGTGGGACTTGTTGTATTGTGTAATAATTTAGAAGTATAGGACAGTTTTATGCGCAAAACCAACAAAATAGGTGCCTCGTGTTTCGTATTTCCCACTGTTCTTGATATTGCTTTCGTGGAGAAAGAAGACGTCAGATTTTTCTTCCAAATCCAACGCCATTTCGCAATATCAAGAGGCTGACAGCATCTTATAATAAATTTGAAAACAATTTTGGTCATCTAGACGTTCCCTATTTATCTTTCATTTTAAATAGCTCTTATGTTTTCTTGGGAAATATATAAGTATTTTACGAAGTTATATTGAGTATTTTTTTTTATTTTTATTATCGAACTATGGAATATATCATGTGTCTCACTGTGTAGGTACTAGTAACATTTCTCAATGACAATGCAAGAAGTACGGTGGTACCATGATTCCACCAGACCATAAAGCACACCAAACAGTCAGTTTTTTTGAAAATAATTATTTCCTAACACACATTTGAGGATTATCTTAACTCCGAATACGGCAGTGTTGTTTGTTGACGTAGCTATTCAACCAAAAGTAAGCTTCATCGCTAAACATAATTCACTTATGAATATCGGAATCAAAAACGATCTCGTTTTTGACAATGTACCTTAAATTCTTGCATGAGTTGGATTTTGTAAGCACGCAAAGAAAAATATTTCCGCAAAATCTTCCATAAAGTGAATGGACACATATCCAGCTGCTGTGCACGATAGTAGAAAGACTGATTCGGGTCTTCATGTATGCGACGCTCTAAACTCTTCAGCATTAAGAACTTCTGTACGCACTGTATGACGTGACTGTGGATGCACATTATCAGTTAGAGTTAACGTGGTGCCAAAACGTTCCATGGTTAATTGAATTACGTACTATAATGGACTATTATGTTGACCACAAAATAGACGAAGTGCGCGATACGTATGTATTTCGTGCAGAACCACAATTTTCAAAATAAATTTGTACAATTTGAAAGCGTTGTTCAGGTGTCAAGTCTATTCCATAGCACACTACCACCTAGCATTGAAACTCCCGTGTTAACGAGTAAAATAATGATCAGAAAACAATAATTAGTTTAAAAAGGCTACTATTTATGTTGTAAGAATCTAGGTCATTTAGCTCAATTGCCAATTTTCCCTACACCCACATCCATAAAACATTCGATAGTCAATAAAGTGTGGGTCAATTAATTTTCACCGGTGTCTATAAATCTTCCTAAATCACACCGGGAGTGTTCCAGATGTCCCTCTTCTAACAAGATGGCCTGATTGGGACTTAGAAATGAGAAATCAAGTGTCCAAAGAGATTGATATACGAGTGCAAACTAAAGCTAAATTTAATTGGAGGCATTAGTATGTTAAGACTACGAGGTGTGCTGTATATGACTTGGAATTTCACAAAATAGGTGTAGAACCTAAAACTAAAACGTAAAATGTGATGCTTTAATAATACATATTAATAATATGTACTCTATATATAAAATATATATATATATACAGGATGTCCCCATAATGTTGGGAATTTGCTGAGCGAATGGACTTTAGTACGAATTTTGCTGCCGTAGCACATTGGCGTACACCATTTGTCACTCGAAAAGTAGTCAATAGACGAGTCAAGTTAGTAGAAAATAAGCGTTTTTTCGTCACAAGTGTATAGACGAGTTTGACAGTTGAAATGGATAGTATGAGATATTACAAAAAGACTCTCATCTAGGGATTCATGAATTTTTTAGTGCAACTATTTTTAAATAAACAATTAAGACGTCAATATCATTATTTTGCTCATAACTTATAAACTTGTCTATTTAGAGATTTGACGTCCACAGACGAGTTGTTGAGAAAGAAAAAATACACAAAATGAGATATACTAAATTAAAATCGGTTAATAAACAAAAAGTTATTGTATAATAACCAAGCAAAACAGCTGTTTTTGATTATTGTTAATAACTCTTTTAGTAATCAATAAAATTTATTTAAATGTAACTTAAACACTTAACATAAACTTAATGATCTCATCGTGTTCGAAGTGTGTGCGAAAGATAGGCTAGATCCGTCAAATAGTTTTTGCACAATTTAATTTGTTTATAAGATTTTTTGAAAAATGCACAAATTTCTAAGGCCGGTCCAGATAATTTGACTGAATGGATCTTAATAATCCGGGGCTTATTTTCTTCGATGAGACATATATTAATATCCTGTGGAAAAAAAATTTAAAAAACAATACGTTTATGTACACAAAATGATTTATTAATAAATAGCACTTTTTAAGTTTATAAACATTTACAATAACTCCGTACTATTTAGTTTAAATTAAATGGCAATAAAATATTCGGAAGGCGGGTTTAAAAAACAAACAAATCTTAACAAAAAAAAAGTCCTGCGACCATTAGGAGCTGAGTTAGTCCTTTTTTTTTTAAATCACTGTTACGTCAATTAACAACATTAAGGGCTGAAATTAACCAATCTTTTAGAAGAAAAGTCAAAGTTATTCACAAAATGTTTAGCAAAAAAAATAATTGAAAATTGTTTAAACAGGAGTGTTGTAAACGAAGAGTACTTTGCGTTCCGACTAGAATGGAAGGAGTGGGGATTGCTGATTGCACACAAGCCGCGCTCTCCAAAAAAGTCGAGCGCATAGTTTCAAAATAGAGTGCTTGGAAAAAAATGACATATCTCGGGTTCTAGTGAACCAAATTTGTTCTTTTTTTTTAAACTGGGGTACAACGTTAAAATAATAACATTTAACGTACTTTCATTGCAAAATTATTCAAAACAAAGCAGCTAATGACTACGGAATGTACAAACTTTTTCTTAAGTCGTCTTTTTATTGTTATTTTTCTATTTATTTATTTCAAATATGATTATATTAAATAAATGTTATAAGTAAATGAACATTTTGAATAATGTTTACTAAAAATTTATTAATGAAATAATAAATTAATTTTATGTTATTACAGAAGTTGAAATTTTGTGTAGTGATTTTTTAAAATAATTTAATTTACTGTAATTTTCTACGCTTAATTTCTATATCGTCACTGCTACTACTATGTAAACATTCATCTTCACTTTCATCTTCAATTTCACTTGTATTATAACTTTCATAAATCTTTTCATTGTCGCTATTCTCATCAAACCCAGTTAAATACATTTCATCAATTATCTCTTGTTCATCTGTTGTATCGTTTTCTTCTTCATTAATAATTTCATAAATATTAGTACATTATAATAGTAAAATAATATTATATTCAAAGTTAATCGTATATTATTCAGACAACGTGGTACAACCATGTGTTTATATTAATATATATATATATATATATATATATATATATATATATATATATATACTTCTAGCGGTTAATATGGGCTCCGTACTAAAACGGTATTATATTAACTCCAGGAGAATATACGCCGTGTATATAATTATCTGAGTAGCGCTTTATGTAGACTCCGACCAATACGTCGGATCAAGTGGACTCCGTAATAGGATCAAACATTTTTGGGATCCGTATATAACTTTTCCCGTACACTTCTTAACTCCTGCGATGTTGCCAATAATTGTATTAGTAGTAGATTTTTAAATTTTGGAACCTATTAATATGAACATCGAGTAGCGTAATCGTCTAACAGTTTAAGAAACTCTTCTGTAAGATCTTTATAATTTTTCAATTACTGCAGTTTATGGCGTGTAATATTTATTTCATGAAGTAGTTAAAATTAGACTATAATAATTTATAAATTAATCTTTAATATTATAATTTTTTGCTGTCTAATTTCAATATGTTGATTTTTAATTAACAAAATATTTGATGCATTAAAGTCGCGTAGCTATTTTCACCAAACATTTAATTTTAAAGCTATTAGTATAAAAGTCTAAAAAAAGTATAAAAATTTAAGGAATTTAATATGGATACACACGTCAGTGTGCTTTTCTCAAGTCTCAAGTTTCTCGAATCCATCAATCATTCATTGTATTTCTTATACTTTCATTTTAATCCTCTCCAATCAAGATTTTAAAGCAGGTTTGCTCCATTATTCCATTTTTATTACTTTTTGTCACTATTTCTCCTTTTTCATTATCATCATTATTACGTGGCGCTACAACACTGGGTGAGTCTTCGCTAACTACAAATTTTCTCCAAGTTGATCGATTTTCCACGAATCTGTAATCAAATGAAATGTTAATATTTTGAGATATAATTGGATGTTTTTTCTCCATTGCTTACTGAGACGCCTAAGCGGCATTCTTTCTTCTGTGCTAACTTCCTTCCATACCAGTTTTACAAGTTTGATATATTGGCGTCTATGCATGGGTCCGATCTACCTTAAGCGATTTATTTTCTGAACAATATTGTTATAAAAGCTTTCTTTATTCAGCATGGGTTCTTATTCTATACGGATTTGTAGCGATATTAAAATGAGGTTAAAACATTTTTCTAATTATTTTTATTTCAAATATTCGTACTTCTTCCTTATTTTTTTTAGTCAATGTCAATGATTCGCATCCATGTATTAAAATAGGTCTAAAATTTGAATTATGCTAAAAGTATTTAGTTATTGACATTTAAAATAGGCGATATTTCCATTTTAGTAAGCTGTTCATTAATTTTTTGACTATTTGAATCGACAATCTGTATTTTATTCGACTGTTATATCACAGAGTTTCTTGGCGCATATTTTCATTCTTGGTTTTTTGTTTCCCGTATCATTATTACAAAGATTTTTCTGGAGATCGACATAGGGAACCCGGTGGTATGTACATGATGTTTTCATAACCAACATCGAAAATTTGTCTTACTGTAAAGTCATAATGATTTTACTAGGAAATATAGTGTTGTTTAATAATAATAAAGTTCAAGCAACAATTCCTATATGCAATACCTTGGTATGATATTTCTGCTCCCCGATACCAAGTAGCAGTCCCGAAAACATTAAAACTGCTACACTCATGTTTCCTATTATCGAAAAATTAGCCAGTCCATGACTATACTGCCCTCATAAGTGAATAGAATATGTACGGAGGTTTTTGGCAATTTAATAGGATTTTGTGTGTTAGAAAATTATTTCTCCGAGAAAGTAAAGAATATTTATTTGCTATCCGAATATAATCGATAAATTATATATTAGAATGCTATAACATAATGCTACTAGCAACAAAAACGGTATAATAGTCACTAATGAGAAAATCAAATAAATGTTTTTTAACATACAAAAGAAAGGATGTAGAGTAAGGCATAACGTAACAATAAAGCTATATAATTTTGAAAGATTGCAGCGTTTTAGATATTGTAGATAACGTTGTCACATAAGAAATAAAAGGGAAAATTCAGGTAGCTAACTGATGTATATAGAACCCTTATAACACTTTTAAATCCAGAAGCCTAATATAAATCTCTAAAATCAGGATATATAAAACAGTGAACCAGTGCTAATGTGTGGATATGTAACGAGAACGTATTAATTAGATCAGGATTGCTAGAAAAGCCATCAGAGGTATTTCCCGACTTACAAAGGTCCGAGTACTAACCAATACCGAACGAAACTAATGCCAAGGTCAAACACATATATAAAGATAGCAACCAGGTACAAGAACCTAAATCTAAACTCCAAAGTTGCGCTGGCTTTATCCAAAGGCTTTCTCATTAACTGCATTCCCAAGTTAAATTGGTAGGATGCCCGAGAGAAAAAATGCCCTTAGGATGTCCACGGATGAAGGGCGCAGATTTATTTAGGAATAATGAGACTACTTATCATATTTATCAACACCTGCTATCCTACCTACAATCAATACATATTTGTTGAGGACTATCAAATCAATTACATGTAATCAAACGAACTAGGCTTAAAAAAAGTATCCTAGGAAAGGCACTTCGGCAATATTGACATATATTTTTAAAACGCCATTTATGTGGCTGAGTTTGCAATAGGAATGAGGAGACAAAAAGGAAGAAATGGTAATAAAATCTTGTTGCGTTCCGACTATACGATGACGATGATCTCTATATAACATATAGGAAGAAATGGAGAATAATGTCTATGTTCAATTAGAACTCGTTGGTTTTCTCCCTTTCGAATTGGGTATGTATATGTATTACCATAGAAAAAATAAAAAAAAAACTATAATTATGAAACTCTATCTAAAATAGTAAAATCGATAAACAAAGTATATAAACAAAAAGATTATATAAATTTCTAATATTTAAACAGACTGCGTTACAAAAGGTGAACGAATAAGCATAAATAAATTATCAACAAAATAAATCAGAAGAATATGACACAGTATATTGCTTAAAAAGAATTCTTATGTGACTATGCTAAAATATGATACGATCGGAAAAACGGCAATGACTTTTACAGCTGATTGCCACATAAATATTAATGTAACGCAAATATGATGATATTGCCTCGTACTGTTATATAGCAATTTGTTGTCACATTGCTGAAAGTTACTTGATGGAAGTTCATTGTATCTAACAATAAAACAAGTATGCGTTTACATGTTATAGATTGTAACTGAATAAGTTGAGAAGGGGGAAAACTGTTTGTTCCAAGTTGGTATTCAGAATTATGTCTGTATTTTGTAATTTGCCAATTTCCATAGGTTTAAATTTTCATGGATATCACTAGACTCGAGAGCAGTGTATGATTCCTTAGTTATGTTTTTAAAGGATAGTAAAAATAACCATCTAAATAATTATGCATTAGTTAATAACGTAACCTTTGTTTCTAACCCAATTGTCAAATTCCTTTCTTACCGTGGCCTAGTGTTGTACGTCTTTTTAAAAAATGCCTTGATGGGCCCCTAGGCGAGAAGAGAGTGACCCTGTTTACTGTCTTTTGTTTTGTATATTTATTAATATAAACTCAAACAACTATTTGTACCATGTTGAGTCTGGCTGAATGACTAAAAGTCTATGCCAAAAAAATTTCATAGAATCTAAAGACAGCTTAAAGGCCTTTATTATAAATATATTTTTAGTAATGAAAATAAATAAATAGAACCTAGAATATCCATGTAAAAGAATGTAATCTTTGATCTCTGGGATAAAACTCATCTCCTGAACAATGGCGCCGATATATATGTAGTTAAAATTTTGTACACCTATTTTAACCTGGTTTTTAACCTGGCTCTTTACGGAATAGACGAAGGCATCCTTCTAAATGGTGAAAGAGAGTAAACAATGTTAGATATGCCGACGACACCATGGTGATAGCAGATAGTTTAGAAGGACTTCAGAGGCTAATGGACAGAATAAACGAGTACAGTCAACAGTACGGACTAAACATTAACACCCACAAAACGAAACAAATGATTATCAGCAAGGAGAATATAAACTAGGCTCATCTAAATATTAATGGGACGCAGATAGAGCGAGTAAAACAGTATTGTTACCTGGGAACTATTATTAACGAACAGTGGAGCAATTTACAGGAAATAAAGTGCCGCATAGGAAAGGCAAGAACGGTCTTTAACAAAATGAGCGCCATATTCAAAAGTCACAACATATCCCTTGATACAAAAATGAGACATTTGAGATGCTATGTTTTCTCTGTGTTGTTGTACGGGGCGGAGGCATGGACGCTTACAGACGCCACTATTAAAAAACTTGAAGCATTTGAGATGTGGCTTTATAGAAGAATGCTGAGAATATCATGGACAGCAAAGATCACGAACAAGGAAGTTCTAGGAAAAATGAAGAAGGAACCAGAGATTGTGTTTACGATCAAACGCATAAAATTGCAATATCTGGGACACGTTATGAGAAATCAGCACCGTTACTCCCTGCTACAGTCTATATTGCAAGCTAAAGTCAAAGGTAAGCGAGGACCTGGTAGAAGGAGAATATCATGGCTGCGGAATTTAAGAACATGTTTTAAGAAAACCTCAACGGAGCTGTTTCGAGCCGCAGCGAGCAAGGTTATGATTGCCAATATGATTTCCAACATCCGAAACGGATAGGAACCAGAAGAAGAAGATTTTAACCTGTTTGTTTCCTTATTATCCATATATGAGTTGTGACCGATGTTACAAACTCATTTACTTTTTACAAAGAGTCTATATAAAGTAAATACTTTGTCATTTTTTATGGAGTTCAACGTAGAAGCCTTCACGAAAATTTAGGTACTAATAAGACCACCGCAATCGGGCGTACCTTGGGTAATGAATAATTAATTAATTGGTTAATTCTTCAATCACTCGTCCAATATGAGTTTTGTCAAATCGGTCCTTTTTAGAACCAACTATTCTATAGAGATAAAGTAAACTATATCTAGAGATAAAGACAATTCATAAGCCTGATGGAAGGTGTAATAAATAAAGCAAATACTATATTGAGTAATTATATAAGCAAAAAGTATATTAACTTTACATTAACATGAATAATATGATTGTCACTTAACTGGGTATTATACATACGCTCTACTTTACTTAAGCTTATCAGACATAAACGCTTAACACAAATGTGACGTATTTCTAGTGCAGTAAGCACATAGAGGGCCAAACCTAGGGTATTTGGTATAAAACTGATCGCAGAAGATTACATAATAAGTGCCGGCAAAGAAGCAAAGAAAAACTTAAAATGAGAGAGGACTCAAACTAGTCACTGCGGGAACCATTTAACTATGTTGAGCTTGGATCCACTATCCACGTATAAAATAAACAATATTACGGCTCCCGATTGAGGATCTGAGCACAAAACTAATTATAAAATTTTGACCAAAAATACTTCAATGGCTAATATCTAAAGTGTGTAGACAAGCAAAGCAAAGACAAAGTTATCACTATGCTTTAACCTGGCAAAAACTCCAACGACCACGAAAGCTATCGGCCAATATATCTATTTATTTTGTCAGCTATACAAAATAAATCTGCACATGATCCTTAATATAAACCGATAATAGAAGAAGAACTCAAATTAAAAGACAAAAGTGGCTATATATGACAGGGAAGATCGTGTACATCACAAATACTAAATCTTGCCCAACACAGCGAAGACGGGTATGAAAAAATATCAGGTATGAGGAGTCGTATTTGTCAATCTCAATGCCGCTTACGACACCTTAAATTAGAGGGCATTTTTTCAAAATCTATGTGATATCCCCTTAGGTAATAAACTCACTTGTATTATCCGTGTATGCCTACACAACATAAGATTTTTCGTATTACTCAACGGTAAGAATAGCAAATGGAGAACGTAGAAGAACGGTCTTCTTTGGGGTACCGTAATCGCACCTACGCTGTATAACATTTACACAACCCATACCGGTAAATAGTAGGACTTTTATTATGTAGACGATACATCTATTGTTGCATGACCAAAAACTTTTGTTGTTAAAGTAGAGAAAAATCTAAATAATACCTTAAACAAAATAAAAATAGAATCTGAATCAATTTTAAGCCACACCCCGGAAAAAGTTAGGTATGCTCCTTCAATGTTCCTAACAAAGACGCTTTCACAAATCTGAACATATACCTGAACCAATAGTGTCAAGAAATCCTTAAACTCTGCACTTGCTATAAATACCTTGAAGATAGTTTCTATCACACTTTATTATTCACAGAACTTTGTTTAAAACTAAATGAAAACCTAATACTACTATAAAAATGAAATGAGAACCAAACAAATAATATTCTCCGCAAACTTGTCAGCTAAAAATAGGGAGCATATTCTTCCACCCTTAAAACGTAGACTTGAACTCTATGCTTCTGCCGAATATACCTTGCTAGTATGGGTGACATCAACACATACTTAATACGAAGATTTAGCTATAAATTAGTCAGTCAAATTCAGAGTACCTATATTAAGACTCACATCCATACATAAGCTCTACAATATCGTGGCTATCAATCCACCTAATATCCGAAGATAAGTAGCTAGAGAACGAAAGAAACAAAGTCTAGATTCGTAACATCAACTCCACGCATACCAGCCCATTTTATGACTAGAATCGAAGAAAAAACTGGCCAGATCAACACATCTGCAGGATATACAAAAAAAAGTAAGCTACTCCTCGACATCTGAACCCTCGAAAGAAACTTCCTGATGGTAGTTATCTTCCTTAAATCTGCTAGGAGGACTCCGGTTAACCTATGTGAATTTGGGGTGGTACAAGATTCATCACACTTTCTTAGTTGACTTTATCATCCAAATCGGTCTTTTCTGAAGGAAAAGGTTAATTTATTTGAACTAAACATGTAAAGTACAGTCAGTAAGCTATTACGTATAAAGTAAAGATCATTGCAAATTTGACACTACCTCCACTTATATTGATTACATATTACCCGTAAATACTAGATAAAATATTCAGAAATATGTAATGATCGTGAAGTGATATAATTCTTGTTAGATAAATTAAGCATTCTTCCCCTTTTAGTGCACTACTACCCATTTTTACAAAAAATATCTATTTTAACACTATATTTCGAGATAACCGTCTATCCAGAACTATATGTAATACACAGATACAACTAGAAATAAAATAATAAAAAAGCTGTATACAAGATATCATAAAACAAGAGATGAAATAAAAGAAGTTTTTGTTAAGAGGGTTCTTAAATAAAACGTATAAAGACATACTCACGTTAACAAAATACATTAGGAAATTTCCGCATATGAAACAAAATCCAATTTGGTAATGAAATCGTTTTGTATCTATAAAGCTATTTTTAGAGAAGCACGTACCTACCAAAAACAGGTAGTTATTAGTATACATATCTGTTACACACTGTAATGCATATGAATGATAACAAAAATGTCCATATAAACATACTTTATTGAAAGAGGTAAAAGTACACTGCTAAGAAAGTACATTGTATTTCTTATACTTTCATTTTAATCCTCTCCAATCAAGATTTTAAAGCAGCTTCACTCCATTAGTCCATGTTTGTTGCTTTTTGTCACTGTTTCTCCTTTGTCTTTATCATTATCATAACGTAGCGCTACAACACTGGGTGGGTCTTCGCTAACTACAAATTTTCTCCAAGTTGATCGATTTTACACGAATCTGTAATCAACTGAAATGTTATTTTTTAGATATGGCATTTTCTGTGCTAACTTCCTTCCATACCAGTTTTATAAGTTTGACATCTTAGAGTCTATGCATGTGTCCGATCTACCTTAAGGGATTTATTTTCCGGAACAAATCGTTATAAGAGCTTTCTTTATTTAGTATGTGTTCTTATTCTATGCAGATTTGTAGCGATATGATAATGAGGTTAAAAAATGTTTATTATTTTTCTTTCAAATATTCGTAATTCTTCCTTACTTGTTTTACTTACTGTCTATGATTCGCATCCATGTATTAAAATAGGTCTAAAGTTTGAATTATTCTCTGTATTTTTTAGTGGTATTATTATTAACCGTGATAATTTATCTTATAAGATATTTAAAGTGTTCCATATTTTGGAAATTGTGATTGTTAACTTTAATATTTTATCTAGATTTATTGAATTGGTCTCTTTTGTTGATTCGCTTGTATCTGGTTTTCATTTCGTTGATTTTAAGTGAAAAATTTTTCGTGCTCTCTTCACTTTATTGAAGATGTTTGCGGACGAGAGAGTTTCTTATGAGATCTATATCATTAGCAGGAGTGCTTTGTACCTTGGGCCGGTAATGGATTACGTCTTAAATAGGCGATATTTCTATTTTAGTAGGCTGTTTATTAATTTTTTGACTATTTGAAACGGTCCTGCAAGTGACAACAGTAGGTTCATTTAATTTCGCTTCGTAATAAACTTAAAATTATTCGGGAATTACAAGTTAGAAAATTCAACCGAGTTCAAAAATAAGTATCAAAAGTTAAGTGCATACAGGTGATAGTAGTTAATAAAGAAAATACCATCAGACAAGTAAGATAGAACTATTTTAATAATTTTAACAAGTCTTAAGTAAATGAATAATTGAGTGAAAGATTAAAAAAGTGGTTTTGGCGAATGTTCGAAGGGTCGACCTGCTTAGGCATTCCTACGCGTTTTTTGTTTTTGTTTTTTTTTGGCAGATAAGAAAGTAATTAGTGCTGACAAGAAATTAATGATCAAAATAAAAGCCACATAATTTTATTACAAAAATCCAGATCTGGCCTTAAAATAGATTTGATTAAAGTTGGGATTAGAATTAAATTAAATTAAATTAATAAATTAAAAGTAAATGTAATACAATAACTAAATCGAATAAAGAGCAAAAGAAATAAGCCAGAACACGATAACTCATTCGACGAGGAGGAAGCCTTCAAAAAAAGCAAAGCCACGTTAAGAACATCTCCAAAGGATAACATAAAAAATCACGAAATGGAAGAACTAAAGAAACTACTAGAAGAAATAAATAAGGAGATTAAAACGGAAATAAAAGAGCTGAAAACAAAAATGAAGGAAGAAAATAAGGAGATGAGAAGATATATAAATGAAGTTAAAGAAGAGATAAAACAAAATAACAAAGAAATAAAAAGCATAAAACTGGAAATAGAAAGGGTGACGGAAGAATGGACAAAAGAGAAAGAAGAACTGAAAAGAGAAAACGAACTAACCAAAACCGATAACAAAAAGATCACGGAAGAATTAAATGATCTAAAACGCTCATTAGAAAGGTTAGACAAAGAAAAAAGAATATAATCATCAGTGGATCAAAAATAGACTCTGAAGACCCAAAAACATTGAAAGAGGGAATGACTACTATATTAGAAAATCATCTTGGAGTCAAACCCAATATTAAAAGAGCACAAAAAATAGGAACAAAAACATGCTTAATTGAACTTGAAAGCGAAGAAGAAAAAACAACAATCTTAAGAAACAAATACAAACTTAAGAATGTGAAGATCGAAAAAATATGGATTACAGAGGATCTCACATAAGGAGAGAGAGAGAAAATGGAATCTTTAAGAGATAAAGCAAGAGAAATGAGGGAAAATGGAAAAATGGTCAAAATAGGATACAATAAAATCACAGTGGACGGCAAGGAATGGAGATGGTGCTATAAAGAAGAAAAGGTGTTTGAAATAGCGTGTTCAAAAAACTACCAGAGCAACATAAAAAGAACCAAGGAGAGGCCAAGCAACGAGTAGAGAAAGAAGAATTATTAAATAAACCGGACAATGATGACAAATGTTTAGTTTTAAGTAGTAATAGGAATAGGATTAGAAATAATAAAAATAGATTATAAATCAATTTTAAGCCAAACCCCGGAAATGTCCCTAATAGAGACGCTTTCACAAATCTGAAGATATACCTGAACCAATAGTGTCATGTACTCCTTAAACTCTGAACTTGCTATAAATACCTTGAAGATAGTTTCTATCACAGAACTTTGTTTAAAACCAAATGGCAACCTAGAACCAGAAAAATAATATTCTCCGCAAACTTGTCAGCTCAAAATAGGAAGCACATTCTTCCACCCTTAAAACGTAGGCTTAAACTCTATGCTTATGCTGCCGAATATACCTTGCTAGTATGGGTGACAAAAACACATACTTAACACGTAAGTATATTTAGCTATAAATTAGTCAGTCATCAGATCATCACATCTGCAAGATATACAAAAAAAATATAAGCTGCTCCTCGCCATCTAAACCCTCGAAAGGAACTTCCTTATGGTTGTTATCTTCCTTAAATTTGCCTGGAGGACTCTTGCCTGCAAACACCGGTTAACCTGTGTGAATGTGGGGTGGTATAAGATTCATCACACTTTCTTAGTTGACTTTTCCATTCAAATCGCTCTTTTCTGAAGGGACAAGGTTTATTTATTTGAACTAAACATGTTAAGTATAGCCAGTAAGCTTTTACTTATAAAGATCATTGCAAATTTGAAACTAACTCCACTTAGATTGATAACATGTTACCCCTAAATAGAAAATAAAACATTCAGAAGTATGTAATATTGGAGAAGTGTTATAATGCTTGTTAGATAAATTCTTTCTTTTTTTGTGTACTACTACCCATTTTTACACAAAAATATCTATTTTAGCACTTAAATATTTATTTTGAGATAACCTTTTATCCAAACTTATATGTAGTACATAGATAAAACCAGAAATAAAATAATAAAAAAGCTGTATACAAGATATCATACAACAATGGATGAAATAAAAGAAGTTCTAATTAATCGGATTCTTAAATAAAACTTATGAAGACATATTCACGTTAACAAAATACATTAGGAAATTTCCGCATATGAAACAAAATCCAATTTGGTAATGAAATCCTTTTGTATATATAAAGCTATTTTTAGAGAACTCGTACCTACCAAAAACAGGTAGTTAATAGTATACATATCTGTTACACACTGTAATGCGTATGAATGATAACAAAATTAAGGAGTCCATATAAACCGTCCAGACTTTACGCGAGAATTATACATCTTATAGCAGAGTTGCCAAACTATCAGAGCTTACTTAAACCGATATACATATGGTTCCAATATACAGTGAAAAAGATCTGAACGACCCTATAATATATACACGTGAACTAAGCGATATACATTTATGATACAGGGATAATTATGGGCTCCAAAATTTTTTTAAAAATTATGAAACTATACATGTTGACGAATCGAAAGAGCCAATATTATGGAATGGTCAAGTGAGCTCCGTATATCGGTGTCCACTTGACCACGGAGCTCACCTGAACCTGAATTTTAACATGGGCGGAGTCCACTTTATGCCGTAAATATATATATATATATATATATATATATATATATATATATATATATAATATATATATATATATATATATATATATATCACAACACGTAGTTTTTTTTAATATTCAGATGAATTTTACTTACCATTAATTATTTGTAACAATTATTAAATAAAACAAAACACTAAATATTTCAATACAACAAACCGGTTGTATAGTCGCAGAAAAATGAGTTGTAACTTAAACGGCCTAACAGCATCTGCTTTCGACGTGCGCTCGACGCTCGCCTTTTTTTAGAGCGCGGCTTGAGTGCAATCGGCAATCCCCACTGCTTCCATTTGAGTCGGAACGCAAAGTACTCTTGGTTTACAACACTCCTGTTTAATCAATTTTCAATTATTTTGTTTGCTAAATATTTTGTTAAAAACTTTGACTTTTTTTCTAAAAGATTGGTTAATTTCAGCCCTTAATGTTGTTAATTGACGTAACAGTGATTTAAAAAAAAAAGGACTAACTCTGCTCCTAATGGTCGCAGGACCTTTTTCTTTTTTTTTAAGTTGTGTTTTTTAACCAGCTTTCCGAATATTTTATTGTCATTTAATTTAAACTAAATAGTACGGAGTTATTGTAAATGTTTATAAGCTTAAAAAGTGCTATTTATTGTTAAATCATTTTGTGTACATAAACGTAATTTTTTTTTACTTTTTTTCCATAGGATATTAATATATGTTTCAACAAAGAAAATAAGCCCCGGATTATTAAGATCCATTCAGTCAAATTATCTGGACCGGCCTTGGAAATTTGTGCATTTTTCAAAAAATCTTATAAACAAATTAAATTGTGCAAAAAACTATTCGACGGATCTAGCCTATCTTTCGCACACACTTCGAACACGATAAGGTCTTTAAGTTCAGATACATTTAAATAAATTTTATTGATTAATAAAAGAGTAATTAACAATAATCAAAAAACAGTGGTTTTGCTTGGTTATTATGCAATAACTTTTTTGTTTATTAACCGATTTTAATGTAGTATATCTCATTTTGTGTATTTTTTTATTTTCAACAACTTGTCTGTGGACGTCAAATCTCTAAATAGACAAGTTTATAAGTTATGAGCAAAATAATGATATTGACGTTTTAATTGTTTATTTAAAAATATTTCCACTAAAAAATTCATGAATCCCTAGATGAGAGTCTTTTTGTAATATCTCATACTACTTATTTCAACTGTCAAACCCGTCTATACACTTGTGATGAGTAAAAACCTAACTTGATTGGCCTACAAGCAGTTTCGACCGGGGTCAGAGTTTTGGATGGGTGACCGCTTAGGAACATAATATTATATACCTAGCCTTGCTTACTTTTTTATTTTCTGTAATGTTAATTACTTTCTGTTAAGAAAATTTTTTGGAAACTTGTAAGTATTAAAATGATTTTAATATTTAAATAAAACATAAAGAAACTGTTTAAAATATATTTATTTGACCGTGGATGCAATGGTACCGTGAATCGTCAACATTGCAAATATTAGAGTCAAGAAAACCCACATTAGATGACTGAGTCACACATGCAATATCCTCAGAAAGTAAATGTATAGGCAGGGATTATTAATTACAGATTCATTGGCCCTTTTTTCTTTGAACAAAATCTAACAGGAGAACGTTATTTAAGTTTTTTGAGAAATCAACTTATACCTGTCCTTGGTTTCAACAAGATGGAGCCACTTCGCATTACGCACGTGAAATACGTCAATTTTAAATCATTGCTTTCCCAGGAGGTGGATCAGAAAACGAGGTTTTATAGAGTGACCAGCAAAGTCGCCAGATCTAACACCTCTAGACCTTTTCCTGTGGGGTTACATAAAATCAAAAGTTTATGTGTCCGTAGATTCGCATATTTTCAAGAAACCGATAGATGGCATTTCGAACATTTAATTTAAAACAATTATTATGCACAATTTGGTTACTTTAAAGTACATTATTAATTAAATCATTAGTTGTAATTTAGTTGAATTTAAATTAAAAAAAATTGTTCTTGTACTCTTAAAAAAATATTTAAGGTAAAAATGTAATGTCGTTAAATAGAGAATTGAATTCTCCTTCAAATGTGGTGTAGCATTATATCGATTTCTATTTAAAAAAAAATTAACGTATACGTCACTACACCCACACCGGTGACGTCATCCCTACTCCATATACGTTATAAGATGGGTATTTTATAACAAAAATCGACCTGTTTCGGGATTTCCCTCAAAACTCGACGGTTCTCGAAATAATGATAATATTCCATAATTTAGCCGTTCACTGTATAATACTTAATAGACTCGCACTGCACTTTGACTACAAATAGTAAACAAATTCATACTTACGCCACAGAATAATAAACAAACAGAATACCCACTCTCCACGGAAAATTAAGTACGCGCATCTCCTCCGCGCAGACGTTCCGCCATGTTTTAGGAGGATTTTAAAGAAATTAGTGTTGTTTATGTGGTGTGCATGGAAAAATTAACCAGGTTTATTTGACTTACGGCAATCAAAGACATACAATACAATTATATTAACATTGTTAAATATAATAACATAAATATAATATAATTAAACATAAATATAAACAATTACATAACCACACAAATCATATGTCTGTGTCCTCCTAAAACATGGCGCGCGTGCTGAAAAACTTCAAAGGCGGCATCTGAGAGTGGCCCTTCTGTTTGTTTATTATTCTGTGCTTACGCCACAGAATAATAAACAATCGGAATGCCCACTCTCCATGGAAAATTAAGTACGCGCATCTCGTTCGCACAGACGTTCCGCCATGTTTTAGAGGGAACCAGTGTTGTTTATGTAGTGTGCATAGAAAAATTAACCCGGTTTAATTGACTTACGGCATCTTAGACATACTATACAATTAAATTAACATTGTTCAATATAATAATATAATTAAACATAAATATAAACAATTACATAACCTCACAAATCATATGTCTGTGTTATGTGTTTCCTTCTAAAATATGGCGCGCGTGCTGAAAAATTTCAAAGGCAGCATCTGAGAGTGGGCATTATGATTGTTTATTATTCTGTGCTTACGCCTTGACTTTGCTATTAAATTCACAGCATACCTGCTTGTTTTGCGAAAAATTACATACAGACCTACAGACATGCATATCATTAACAAAATACGTTTATTTCGAAGACGGTATACTTTTTTGATTTGAAACAAGAATATCTTTTTTGTGTAGAATTGAATGTTATTTCATGTTTTTTCCTAGAATTTTTATACAAGGCGGACAAAAAAATTATGGCCACGTTAATGAACCAATGTTATAGTAGGTGGCGCCTCCCAGTGTCAATGGTAAAACTAATATCATTTTCATATTAAGGCTACTAAATAATAGCAAGATACCAAATTTCACTTAAATTGGTTAAATATTTTTCAATATATCCCTAAAGATAATATAAAAAAATATTATTTAATCACTTTGTAAAACGAAAACTAGCAACATTTTGTTTAAGCAATTTAAGTTCAAACGCGTTATTTTGATGTCAACTATCACCCATTAGCTAATGTCCAATTAATTATGGGACACCCTGTATATAAAGAAACCTCAGTCTTATAACATTATTGCCGCAAATTGTTCGCATTGCTCCTGTAGTGATCAAAGACCATTTACACCAAGTAGATGGTCTTTGGTAGTGATCCTTTCCCATGCTTGTTTTCTAACTTAGCTCCACCGTACTGAAGACGACCAATAGTCGTATGGTTGCCTTCCATCGTATACATTTTATTATGTATTTTTTTCCTTTGTTGCGAGCTATACAGTAGATGACAATTAATAATTCTCTATTGTTCGCGTTTTAGTTTTATTTTTGCTTTTTTGGTCTACATATTGCTCCTCTAAAACATCCTATCAGTGCCCCCTATTAACAATTTCTGGAATCAGTACTATAACGATACTAGTAATCTATCTTATACAAAGTTATAGAGTAAAAAATTTAGTGAAGGTAATCTTACATAAACAACAAATTTTGTATAAAAATATTTAAACCCCTCAGTGCTTTTATATAATGTGAAAATCTGAACTAACATAATAATATTGATTGTTTGTTCCGCCATCTACCTATACCGTAATATAACTACGCCACGTGATAGTCAGCCCCTACTTCAATCTTCAATGACCTCCACAATCCAATCCGAATCACCCAATCCGAAATCCGAACATGAGTTGTCAAAAACTGTTAATATAGGTCATAGCACACAGGAGCGGCTAAAGACACAGTGGTGCTCTCTACTTTGCGCATGAGTCAAAATATTTACAACGTTGTCGTGTTATAACCTTCCATATCACATTGACATAGGACAGAAAACAATTGTTATTTGTTCTGTGACATTGACATCTCCAGGAAATTTAAAATGTCAGTAGAATTTGATAGAATAAAGGTATATTGTTTACTTCCTTAATTTCAAAAACTAAAACACGTTTCTCAGTACAAAGTTTATAATTGAAGTAGAAATAATACTGCTGAGTTTTTTTTCTTTTTCCTTATTGGGACTGTAATCTAATTAGATATTAATATTTATTTATTTATTTATTGACGGGCTAAACCACGCTAAACCCTTTTTTAGTTTGTGTACAATATGCATAAAATACAGTAAGATATATAAGCTACAGTTTTTTAACATGTTTTTTAAATGATGCAGTTGAAGTATTAAATAATTCTAAATCTGTTTGGTAATTGTTCGCCTTACGTAACATCCTAGAAATAACTTCATTAACTCCATAATTAGTAGAATGGAAATCTACAAAAAAACAGGTCAGAATTACGGGTTCTTCGCATAGGTATATTAAATGAGATTAAACCCAAAATTTCAGGGCAATTAATAAATCCATTTAGAAGCTTATGTAAAAAATATAATTCGAATTTAGTTCTACTTGTCTCTAATTTGTTCATTTTAAGTTGATTAAGAATATAACTGTAATTATAATCTCCACGTCTTAAACCCATTAAACCACATATCCTTAAAAATCTGTTTTGAACTTTTTCTAATTGAGTTTTCTGGGTATTATAAAAAGGACACCATATAATACAGCAGTATTCTATAATTGATCGCACTAGCGAACAGTATAATACTTTAAACGTAAAAACTGAAAAGTCCTTTGAATTTCTCTGGATAAATCCTAACATTTTAAGGGCACGTGAAGTTATGTCATTAATATGATCATTAAAGCTCAGTTTTCTATCCAGTGTTATACCCAAATCACGTACTTGACGTATCTCTTGCAGAACAATACCATTAAGTGTGTAATTATTATTAAAAGAAGCCTGCGTTTTACTAAACGTGATTTTAAAACATTTTTTTAGATTTAAGTTTAAAACATTTACTTCACACCAACGTGAAAAATTATTTAAGGACAACTGAAAACATTCACAATCAAAGAGGCAAGCAATAGATCTGAAGATTTTTATGTTATCAGCGAATAATAAAAATTGGTCGGAGTTAATTACCGTTTGTAAATCGTTAACAAATATATAAAAGCAGAAAGAGTAATATGAAGGTTTACTTAGATTTACTTTATATAGGAAGCCTGAAAGATTTATTTGGATAACTCATTGATGAAATTTTAACTTTCCCTTGAAAGACATACTTCACCTACCATGTGTACAAGTGAAAATTCGAATGAATAAATTAAAATGAATGTAAAACCAGATACAATAATATAAATTTTTGAAAAAACGTTTTTACAAAAAGTTTTATTAAAATATATACACACTGTAATTAAATTATATCAGTTTTTGCATAATTATGTTCATCAGAAGGGTTTGTTAAAATGTATTTTTCGGACAATAAAACGGATTTCATTGATGACAACTCACTGTTTCGTAGCATATTCGGTTTTTTTAGCATTCTTTTTTTCTTAGTAGAATAAAAGCTTTGTTGCTTCCGTATTTTCTTATTTGCTGGTTCTTTATTGTTTATAACTACAGCAGATTGCATGTCATGGTGTAGATTACTTTTTAATAAATTTATGCTGTTCCTGTGAACTTTTAAAGCATGTTCTACTATACTGTCATCAACATGAGTTAGATCAAGTTCAGTAAGCTCTTGGCCATATTGTTTAAGTAAGTCCCGTTTATCTTGTCCTTTGTGAGCCCTAACAATACTGCTTGTACCTGGTTGTAATTCAGTTTCGCCGATGGTACTGTTGCTGATACTCTTAGAGTGAATTACATTTACTTCAGTATCATTGTCCCTTTTATTTTGTGGTACAGCAATATAATGAATATGTTTGCACATGATTCCCTTTATAAAATAGTCAACGCAAGTACATTCATATGTGTGAATACAAATGTTGCATTTAACACACTTTAATTCACAACAAGATAAAATGTGCGTTGGTTTCTTAGAAACAATATATTGCTGTCCATTATTTATTACATACCAAACATTTTCATAATTATTACTAACTTGGAAAGAACTTTTCAATGCTATTTCATGCCTCTTTTCAATATTTCTCAAATGACTTGTGTCTTTCCCTTTGATTTGCTTGATCATGCGATCAATAATTTTGTCTCTAATATAGAGATTTACGGCATGAACTCCCTTATCCAGCCTTTTAACAACTTTCCCATCAAGTTGAAAATATTTAATGCACTTATGCATAGACTCTAAATGCATGTTTGTGTTGACACCTGCTGATTTACGATACACATATGCCCACTGTTCACATCTATTTATATAATTATCGACAAAATATTTTCCAAACATAATTAAATCTGGATCGTTCTGTAACATATTTACAAAATTCTGTATTTCCTTAAGAAAATTAATTTCATTAAGTTCAGTCTGAATAACTTTTAAAGCTACATGTACCTTTTCTCGTTTTTCTTTGTCAGAAATTTTATTTAAATTAGATGTCCAGGCTCTTTCAATGTGCCAGGAACAAAATATCTGATAAGTTACAGCACCCATACTTGCAGACCATGCATTATAAAAAACATTCGTTATATCCGTCATGAAAGTTCTGGCTGAGATAATTCCAACCTTTTCTTTAATTTTGTCAAAAAAGAATTTAAAAATTTCAGAATCTTTTCTGTTTGTAAATAAACAGGCTGTAGGAAAACCTTCACCCCATTCATCAACTACTAATATTGTGGTGAGTTCAAAGTCATAGCTGTTAAGCCCATGTGTACTATCAACACATATAACACCACCATTACCATAAGTTTTCAACATATATTCTTGAGTTGAATTCATGAAAATTAAACATAGATCATGTTTATTTAAGTAATCATGTTCAGCTCCCTGACTTTTATAAAACACAGTGTTAGATCCTTTTTTCTGAAATTCTTCGACCCAACAACCAACACTCACACTATCAATGGAATGTCTAACTCCACTGTTAATATCGATATTATATGTACATTTTATATTATGAATATCTTTTCTTGTCAGCAAATCCTTTCTTTTTAACACTGATGGTTCTATATTTTCCCTGACAGACTCCAGAATTCTAAAACAATAAATAAAAAATAGCATGGCACTTGGGAAGTGCCAAGAGAAGTGAATACATCTATCAGCATCATATATTGGATATATAATATATATACCTATATTCATAAATGTATGATAACTAAAGTACGTAACAAAAGTCAGAAATTCAATTTTTTCTAAATATCTTAAAAAACTTGTCTGCAACATCTAACAAAAAACACCGATTTGGGAGTGCGTTTATTGCTCCACATAGTTTAATTTGATTAGATCATATTAGATTAGATTTAATTCGATTTTATTTCATAATTTATTTTTATTTTCAGGTAATTCAGATAAACATAATAATCCTGTAATAAGTGTATAATCTATGTTTATACGTCCATGGTGTATATGTATGTATATTATACGATATACCGCAAGGTTACTACACGCGTTTCAATTTTTCGACTTACGCTAAATAGGATTTCGGGTCCGTACAAAACATCATACCGAGCCATAAGAAGTATTCACTTCAAAATTAATTAAAAACATAAAAACTAAAAATGGGTTATTTGAAAATAAGTATATTTACTTTGATGCAGGAACTGCCATAGCTAATTTTTCAGCAATTTCTAATTTATTGGATTGTGAAATCCTTAAATGCTGGAGTTCGGTTACATGACCATAATGTTCAGGTACATATTTGACATCGCACTGACCTGTTTTAACATATTTTCTCAGTTTAATTGTACTAGTACAAGCAATCCCTTGCTTGCAAGATCCTTGAACCTTAATTTTTCTTTTTCGTTTATTAGAGGACAATTTTTCTTGATTAATACCTAGAAAAATATATTTATAGAATACCTAAACCATATCCGTTATAGCCAGAATATCTTACCACTTCTGTTGCAGTTATAATATGTTACAACAATTTCCTCACTTATTTTGTCCGTAGTTCGTTTAGCATACTCCTGATTTTTTGTTTTGCTTATTTCATTTAACCACAATTCAAAATCTGAAAGAAAACCATTAGCAAACCAAAGTAGCTTATTTTTGATAAATTTATAAATGTACCCTCTACATTATTGAAATGTAAAATTTCTTCAGAAAAAGAAGTATTATGAACTTGAGTTAAATGTTCCCTTAATTGCGTAATATTCATAAATGATAAATTGCAACCCTCGGAACATTTATTTATATGAACACCATATTCGTAAGCATTAATGTTTTTTTCTGTATCACAATGTAGTGTTCTTAAATGTCTGTTTAAATTTCTTTGCAAAGTAAATACTTTTTGACAATATTTACACGTTATCGCCATATTCACCAAGTTTAAAATTATAACGCAAAAACACAACAAACAAAAACACAATTATATTAGAAAACTCTATCAATTCGAAAAATTCGTCTATCAATCAACAACTAAATTGGTAAAATCCAATGACGTATAACAAACTATCTCGGAAACGGCAACATTGGATAACACTCATGCGCAAAGCAGGGAGCAAGACTGTGACTTTAGACGCTCCTATAGCACACTACCACCTAGCATTGAAACTTCCGTGTTGACGAGTAAAACAATGATTGGCGCATCACCTAGTGACCGGGCGCCTAACTATAAATACATGGCGCGAAATTCAAAATTTTTGTAATATTACCTAGGATTGTGAACTCATTTTAAAGTAAAGGAAAATCGATATAATCTTAAAATAACAAGAAAAATCCTTATCCTATACGATAATAAATATTTTTCGTATACTTTTTGGGTTTTCTTGTTATGTTGAGACTATATTTATTTTACATTACATTAAAATGCCAAAGTGGTCAAAAAATTAAAGAATAAAATATAGAATAAAATCTTTATTTATAAAAATATTACAAGAAATGTTATATGTGTTACAAGAAATATTAATAATACAAGCCAAGTGTACTATAATTTAGTTTTCTTAATGTTGTGGCAAGAACTGGTCAGTATTTAAATAATTGTTTTGTCTTAGTATGTCAAGTTTTATGTAAATAGAAGCCTAATTCTGCAAAAGGCCTTTTACTACAATTTTATTCTCAAAATTTGCAAAGAATTCAAACATTGGTATATAACATTCAAGATATTTTTAGAAAGCAATGAATCTAAAGATAAATCCCTAGAAGACAAAATAAGTACATGCTTGTAATAAATTTAGTCTATAATTACATAAGCGAAGCAATCAATGGGGAAAACCAATTGCTTTTTTCACACATACTCTCACAGATTCAGAATGAAAACATGCAAATGCATTGAAGTATTAAAAAAATGCAGACATTATCTGGTAGGAAAGCAATTCAAACCAATCACAGATTAAATCACTATTTTGTTTATATAGAATGCTGGCATATATAAAATCTGACAAGGAGAACTAGCTTTACTTCACAAGAATTTATTAATTATCTCCACTCTAAAGGAATATTTCAAGTAGAACAACACCATATAACCATGAAGGAAATGGTTAAGTTGAAAGATACAATGAGTTATATAGAAATTGGTGAATCTAGCATTGAAAACCAAATATTTAGACATCACTAAATGAAAAACTGCTTTACCAGGAGCTCTGTACTATATAAGAAGTTTACTATTGAATTGTTATATTATTGAATCACGATAATGATGAAGATGAAGTCCAAATAACACATTAGAGAATTCCACTACTAAATCAATGCCAGATGTGACAGAAAATTTACCTGTTCAAAAACCTGATGATAATTATGAACCAAGATTGGAAAATTCAGATTTTCAATCTAGCTGTAAATCAGCTGGAGCTAAAAATAAACCAAGATAGTTGCAATATTTTGTTCACAAATAGGGAAGGGTAAATGTAGTATAATTTAGTGTTCTAAATCTTGTGACAAGAACTTGTCAGTAATTAAATAATTTTTTTGGAATTCTAATGTCAAATTAAAGCCTAATAAGCAACAGACAGCTGTCAGACATTCTGAGTTCTTTGTAGTACTTACATCCTAATCTAATAACACACACTACCAGTGGTCAGTGAGAACTCTTACTGTCTGGCGTTCTACTCACAGAAAAACAGAACTCAAGAACTCTGCTAAGTTGGAAACAGAAAAATTAAATGATTTAGTTCTAGAAAGAACTTTATATACATTTATATGATAATATTTTAGTCATATTTAAACCTATAAACCCAACAGTTAGCTCTAAGATTCTAAGATCCAGCACTATAAAGATGGAAAAATAACATTAAAAATAAAAAAATATGTAAAGTATTACCTAGTTACAATAATAATATGAAGTATTTTACAAAGTTACGTTTCCAAACTCTATCTTACCAGTAACTCTTTTCTACTAATATTTATATATTTATTGAGAGACATATTAAATACATTTAGATTTAGGTTGTTCTTTTGATTAAAAGTACATAGATGAGACAAACCATGATAATATATGGTACTCTAAGACCAATCTCACTCACAAGAGAGAGACAGATCCCTCCTCGCACTTAACGGCAAGCTCATGGACCTCTCCATATGATAGTGTAGTCATGGTCTGCTAATCTAATCCAACTTTGAAACAGGCACACCTGTAGAAATTATGTCGAACCCTCTCTAAGGTGATGATTTTTTAAGATAGTTGTTGAACCACCACCTACAAAATAATTCAAATAGTAAGCAAGTAAGTCTGATTTTATAATTAGGTTAAATTTATAATTAACTAATTTTATAAGTAAAAGGTCACATACATACATATATTGGCATAATAGTTCTTACCTGGTGCTGGTAAAAACAAACTCAGAAGGGCTGTTCTCGTAATACCGGTATGTCCAACATTAATTATATCATCCTCTTTAAAATGACTAGCGCATACACGAAAATTGTTATAAATAGTTTCTGTTGCAGCATTCTCTAATTAGGGCTTTTAGCAGCATTCACCCATTTATCAAACATATCCATATTATAATCTCCTTGACTTGAAAAACGGTATTGCTTGCCAGCCAGCGGTAGTGTGCTTGACTAGTATCCATGCAATCTGGAATACATCTTTTTTGTTCAGTTCTTCGTCACTATATTGTTATTCCATGTAATTTGTTCGATTCCATAATAAAAAATCGTCTAAAATTTTACCTTTTTGCACTACTTATATAAAAAAATTTAAACTATAAAATAAATTATAAAAAATAAAACAAATAAAAATATGGCGCCGTATTTGTCTAAATTCAACTTTTGATTTGACCACAGCACACTCCCTACGCGTAGAAACGAGACTAGCAGCGCCACCAAACGAATGGGCGCCTAAATCCGAACGTGATTTGACATTGCCTATCCCTGTTACCAATCTATAAATTTTATCTATGATATAGGTTATCAACAAGTGGTTGAATGAAACACTTTCAACTTCCATTCCATTCCGTTTACAATAAAAATGACTGTGATAGTAGTAGAAAATAAAGATAAAGTTATAGAAAAACTTTGTGAACTAATAGAACGTTCAGCAAAAGAAAGTATCGACAAACGGGATGTGTTTTTAGTAGGTGTTTCTGGTGAGTACTTGTGTGATTTGCTATAGCTCCTTGAAGTGACCCTAGTTTGCTATAGAATCTTTTGTTAAATAAGAATATGCTTGGTTAAATCATTAGTGTGTTCATCAAATTGTGTACAATTATGTTATGCTATAAAAAGGATCTGGGAAAGTGCCACAGCTAGAGGAGAGGTTTTGCCGGCTTGGTTGGTACTTTTTTATGTAGGCATAATAATTTATGTATATTGGTCATTTGCTCATAAATCCATTGCATGTCATGTTAGCACAGCATTTCCGGGATAATACAGTTTATACCATTATAACTGTAGAGATTTATAGAACAGAACCCAAAAGTTGAAAAAAAAAAACTGAAATATATGTAAAACATATGTGAACGGGCATTTCTCAATTGCGGGCACTCTAACCTAACCAAATATATTTTCCTCAAGGCACTGTATTATGAGAAGCTACAAGATTTAAATAAGTATAAAACAAATATTTTCTTTGTTTATAAAACTAATTTCTTATAAAAAAAGTTTGTTTCTTATAAAACAAATATTTTGTAAAATCTTTGAATTTTTATATAATTTCAATGCATTTCTATTATATACGGTAATTTAATTATTACTATTAATTTTTTATATAATTTTAATCAATTTTATTTTATATGCATTTGATTATTATCTTTAATTTAACTAAAATCTATACTATTAATTTTTTATATATCACTTTAATCAACATTTGTATAATATTATGTGAGAGTATGAAAAAACTGAAGACTTGGCAACTCTGACACCATTTAAGCGAACGTTAAATGTCATATAAATGCTTGGTTAGGTTAGAGTGCCCGCAATTGCGAAATGCCCGAAACCAATGTCATGTTTCTAATTAGCATGCTTTTTGTTAAAATATCATCATCTTCATCATAAGTTTTTCTTCTTCATCATTTTCTCGGATTATCAAAATGTGAGAAAAGTTGTTCCTGTACATAAGAAAGGTAATCCAAAGGATATTAGTAATTATCACCCAATAACTGTCCCTTCAATGTTTTTGAAAATAATCAAATACTTTTATCTCAAAGTATTAAACTCTTATTTATTGGAGAATGTTATTGTTAGTAAATATCAGCATGGCTTTCAGGCAGGTAAGTCTACAAATACAGCAGTTCATTCATTTTATGAGACTTTAACTAACTTGATGCGGATGAATGCCCTGTTGGAATTTTTTGTGATCTCAATAGGGCATTTGACTGTGTCGATTCATACCTTACTCATTAATAAATAAGAAAATATTGGAATAAAAGATCTCTCTCTAAAATGGATAGAATCCTACCTATCAGAATGTCGTCAGTATGTCTCCTTAACAGATGTATCCCAACAGTCAGAAAATATTTGCAAATCAGATTACATTTACATTCATAGGTGTTCGCAAGGTTCTGTAATTGGCCCAATATTATTTCTTATTTACTTAAAGGATATTGTCTCAATAAATTCTGCTGTACAGTTTACACTTTATGCAGATGATACTTCAATACTTATATCAGATAAATCACATATATCTCTTGAAAATAAATGTAACGAAATCTTGTGTGATCTTAGTTATTGGTTTTCCTCAAATTACTTACATCTTAATGCTGATAAAATGTATGCTATTCATTTCCACAATAGACAAAAACGTCTGTTAGATATCAAACTATCAATATATTCTAATCAAATTGAAAAAGTTCAGTTCCTAAAGTTTTTGAGTTTGTCTGTTGATGAATGTATCAATTGACAAAGGCAATGTGATGATATTATTTCCAAAATAAAATAGAATAGAAATATGCTTTATTGTCACTGAAAATTATTGAACAATTTTATGGACAAAGCTAAAAAATAAATCAGTCAAATAGTACAAAAAGTATAAAACAAAAACAAATATAGTAAAAAACAGAATAACACAATTTTAAATTAGTAAAATTATTGTATAAACTACATAATTTGTACAGACAACAACAAATGAGACAAATTGTAGCCACAGCTTGAGACACCCAAATGTAATTATAAACAATACTAATTTTGTTTCTTTGTTATACATTAAGAAACTCGTCAACTGAATAATATGGTCTTTCTGAGAGATAGATTTTTGTCACCGTACGAAACTTATAGAATAGAATTCTTTACTAGCTGAGTGGACAGGATCAGCAAATAAACGTTACAATCCGAATTTCTAATGGAGTAGCCATAGTCAGGTCTATCGGGAAAAATGTTTAGATGCTTTCGAATCAAACAAACCGTTTCCAAAATAAATAAAGAGGGAAGCGTCAAAATTCCGTGATTTTTGAAGTAGGTCTTGCAATGAGTTGTTTGTTTGAGACCAAATAGATAACGGATTGCTCTTTTTTGCAACTTAAAAATAGTATCAAATTGGGCCGCTGTACTAGAACCCCAAAATGGAAGCCCATATCGAAGATGGGACTTGAACAATGAGAAATATGCCATTTTGGCAGAAGATAAATTTAGTTCCTTCAAAACAGACAGAAATAAACTCAGCATGCTACCTACTTCAAAACCTCAAAGATATACTAAGTGAAAACAGCTAATTATGCTGAGGTGGAGTCTCGCCTGCAGTATGGCATAGTATTTTGGGGTAAGTCTTGTAAATTCAGTGAAGTCTTTCTATCTCAAAAAAGAATAGTCTGTTGTATTGCTGGTATTTCTCGAATAACTAGCTGTAAGAGTTATTTTACTAGATATAAACTTTTAACAGTGCCGTGCTTATATATTTTTGAAGTTGTGTTTTTATTCATTCAAATCTTGAGAAATTTAAAACTAGTACTTAGTCGAATACACAATATAAATACAAGGCAGAATCAAAAATTACATGTGCCTTTTTCTAAAGGAAATATGCATTTTTCTCACCTGCAATAATAGGTCAAAGAATATAATAGTAAGTTACCTGAGCCAATCTCTAGACTATGTTCTCTCCAAACTAGACTCTGACACAAGAGGGATACAATGGACGTTAACCACACGCCTAAGCGATCTAGAATACGCCGACGATATCTGCCTGTTAGGACAAAGGTTCCAAGATGTGGCGGACCAATTGGAAACACTTTCCACTGAAGCCAATAAAATAGGTTTGAAAATCAATATTGGTAAAACCAAATCCATGAAAATAAATGCAAGAAACAACACGCTATTCACCATTAATAACATGCAGATTGAAAATGTGGAAAACTTTACGTATCTTGGAAGTGTCATAACAGAAAGCGGAGGTACAGAAGACGATATTCGTATGAGGATACGAAAAGCGCAACAAGCTTTCAGCATGCTCAACCCTGTTTGGAGGTCTGGAGAATACACTACGAGGACAAAGATCCGCATATTCCAGTCAAATGTCATGTCTGTACTACTTTACGGATGTGAAACCTGGAAAGCGACAAAAACCCTTACAGACAAACTGCAGGTCTTTGTTAATAAATGTCTACGAAGAATTGTTCGTATTTTCTGGCCTAACATCATCAGAAACGAAGACTTACTACACCTGACCAAACAAAAGAGGGTAGTAAATGAAATAAAGTCCAGAAAGTGGGGTTGGATCGGTCACACACTCCGAAAAAATAACTCCAGTATTGCAAAGACTGCCCTAGAGTGGAATCCCCAAGGAAAACGAAAAAAAGGTCGCCCAGTACAAACTTGGAGAAGATCCATCATGGACGAGATAAGAAAACAAGGAAAGTCTTGGAATGAGGTGAAGGCCTTAGCGCAAAATAGAACCCGATGGCGAGTTTTCACTGAAGCTCTATGCTCCACTTAGGAGTTCAAGAACCTTATATATATATAATATATATATATATATATAATATATATATATATATATATATATATATATATATATATATATATATACCTGAGCCAATAAAAAAATGTAAAAATATGAAAATATTTAAATTAACTTTAAAAGATTTTTTATTGCAGAATACATTAAATTCTGTTGATGAATATTTTAGTAGTTGACATTATTCTAAGTATATGCTAGTAATTTTACATTTTCTATTTGTGTTTGTCTTGTATTCTTAGGTTTAGCCTAATTTTAGATTTACATTTATATTTACTAATTTTGTTTTCTAAACTGTGACTGATCCTATACAAATTGTATTTGTCAAAAAGGAAATAAAGTATTATTATTATAAGTGGCTCAACAATCTGTTGTGGATCTTGGAGTGCTTACAAAGAAGTCGCCACCCCTGTCGATTCCTGTCAACTTTCCTTCATCTTTTAACACTTAGAATCTGTAGGTCTTCTTTCACATCATCAATCCATCTCATTTGTGGTCGTCATCTAATTCTTGTGCCCTCTGGCTTTGAAAATGTTAATCTGTTCGTGCATTTGTGATCTGACATCCTAGCAATGTCTCCAGCCAATCTAAGTATCTGCACTTTAATGAATTTCACAATATCTGGATTGGTGTGTTAAAATATCTTAATGTATGTATAATAAGTTCCTTACACCAACCTTTGATTCTTTTGTACATTTTCTCTTTAGAAATACAATAAATAATTGATAATTCACAATATTAATATTGAGTCAGTTTCATGGTGAGACATAGAAATGTTATTCGTCACATTCTTTCTTCTTCTTTAAGTTCCATCTTCTATCGAAGGTTGGAAATCATCATGGCTATGCGGAATCTGTTGACTGCCGCTCTAAAAAGTTCTGCACTACTGCATTCAAACCATTCCCTTAAGTTCTTAAGCCAGTATATTCTTCGTCTTCCCACATTTCGCTTTCCTCGGATTTTGCCCTGCATAATAAGTTGTAATAATGCATATTTTTGCCCTCTCATCACATGTCCCAAGTACTCAAGTTTTCGTCTTTTAATAGTTAATATTATTTCCGCCTCATTTCCTATCCTTCTAGTTACTTCCATGTTTGACATTCTTTGAATCCATGATATTCGTAGGATTCTTCTGTAACACCAAAATTCAAAGGCGGCCAACTTTTCAGATGAACTTGTTTTAGTGTCCAAGCTTCCAGACCATAAAAAAGAGTAGAGAACACGTAACATCGAAGCATTCTCAGGCGTAGTTCTAACCTTATATCCCGACAACAAAGAAACTTTTTAAGTTTAATAAATTATGTACGTGCTATTTCAATATGTGTCTTAATTTCTTTGGTTTGGTCTACATCTGATGTTATCCATGTTCCTAAGTATTTATAGTTATTAACATTCTCAATTGCAGTATCTTCAATAGTCAATTGGATATTTGCATGTGCAGATTTAGTCATGATCATGCATTTAGTTTTCTTTAAATTTATCTTCAGTCCGTACTCATGACAGCGTTCATTAAGGCGTTGCATTAGGTTCTGTAAATCATTGTTGTTATCCGTAATTATTACTGTATCGTCTACAAAACGTAAGTTGTTCAAAACTTCTCCATTGATAGATATACCTTCTATTGAGTCTGAGAGCGCTTCTTGAAATACCGCTTCACTGTAGACATTGAAAAGTAGTGGGGACAGCACGCAACCCTGGCGGATTCCTCTCTGTATTTTGATATTTTCGGTGTACTGGCTGTCAACTCTTACCTTGGCAGTTTGATTCCAATATAAATTAGATATAATTTTCAGATCACGACTGTCAATATTTTTGCTTTTTAATATATCTACAAGCTTTTTATGTTGAACTTTATCAAATGCCTTTTCAAAGTCTACAAAACATAAGTACATATCCTGATTCATGTCCATGCATCTCTGAGCCAGCACATTCAAGCCGAACAAAGCATCTCTTGTACTCATACCATTTCTAAAGCCAAATTGTGTGTCACTAATCTCATATTCAAGAGTTTTAACAATTCTGCTGTGAATGATTTTCAAAAATGTTTTAAGTGTGTGACTCATTAAAGCTATTGTTCTGTGGTCTGAGCAAGTTGTTGAACTTGGTTTTTTGGGAATTGCTACAAGGGTTGATTGCAGCCATTGTCTGGAAATTGTGGCAGTCTGATATATTAGATTAAAGAGTTCAACCATTACATCAATAACATCTTCATCGATAAGTTTTAATAATTCGATGGGCACCTCATCTGGTCCAGTAGCTTTACCCTCTTTTGTGTTTTTGATGGCATAGATGACTTCTTCTCTTAATATTGGTGGTCCAGTATCCTCTGTGATTTCTAATGACAGTTCTTCTCTTTCATCATTAAATAGTTGTTGAATGTAATTGGTCCAGTGACATAATCTCTCCTTCATATCAGTAATAATATCCCCTTTATCATTTTTAAGGATATTCGTTTTTGTACGCTTTCTAGAACCTGTCATTTCTTTGATTTTTTCGTGTAAATTAAAGCTATCATACTTTTTATCCATATCTTCTATTTCCTTGCATCTATCGGAGAGCTACCTTTCTTTTGCCTCTCGAATTTTCTTTCTGATGTTTCTCTGAATTTCTTTGTATTTATTCAATTCTTTTGCTTTATGTTTTCTTCGTTCTTCCATGAGTTCAAGAATTTCTACTGTCATTCAAGGTTTTGTTTTTTCTTTAAGTGGTTTGAGGGTTTCTTTTCCAACTGACACAAGGGCATGTTGAATTTTTCCCCATTTTTGGTCAATAGTTAGTTTCTGCATTATCTTCTTTGACTTTCCTTAAGCTGTCGTTTATTTTAAATTTGGTATCCACATAATTATGTGTTATCTTGTTTGAGACGTCTTGTGTCTATGATTTTCTTGGTGCTAGGGCTGTTGACCTTCTTTAGTTTCACTCTCATCGACAAAACAACCGGGTTGTGGTCGGAGGATATGTCCGCTCCTGGATAAGTTTTAGATGATATTATAGAATTTCTATATCTTCTGTTGACGATAATATAATCTATTTGATTTCTGACTATTTTGTTGTTATTGTCAGCTGGTGACCTCCATGTATATAGTCTACGTTTAGGAAGTTTGAACGAGGTATTTGTAATTATGAGTTCCTCATTGACACAGAAATCGACAAGCCTATCGCCACGTTCATTCCTTTCCCCGAGTCCATATCGCCCCACGCAATTCTCCACTTCTCCTTGGCCAACTTTAGCGTTCAAATCGCCCATTATAATATTTATATCTTGTCTTTTAGTTAGTCTTAAGACATTGTCGATTTGTTCATAGAAGGCCTCTATGGTGTCTTCATCCTTGTCTGCAGTGGGTGCATATACTTGGATTCTATTTATTTTACGTTTTAAATGAAAGTTTAGAGACAGCACATTCGTCACATAGAATGGCCTAAAAAAATGTATATACTTGCACATTTTAAACCATGAAATTAAAGAAAATTCTCCCCCATTTTATGTGCCCAAAGGTACAGTCAGTCTGATCTATTATATTTAATGGGAATCAATCACAATTTTAATGGTCTAATTCTCAAAGTACATGTATATATAGTAGATAACATGGAAATACCTTAAGAAAACATTAACAGACACATTATTAAGTATTTGTTTGGCTCATAAGTTATTACATTTTTTGATTATGAAGGTACAAATAGGAAATTTTGGTTCTAGTTTTTTTTTAATGAACCGTAGGTCAGCAGATAAACCTTAGGAATATAACACATTCATTTACTTTTCAGGCGGATCATTGGCAGTCTTCCTTGAAGTTGGTCTGCCTAAAATTAAGTCAGATTTTTCAAAATGGCGACTGTTTTTCTGTGACGAACGAGTTGTGCCTGTAGATGATCCTGATTCCACATATGGACTGTATAAGAGGGCTCTGGTGGATTCGGGACTACTTGGCTTGAAGCCAGATCAGTTTGTTCAAATCAAACAAGGTGTATCAGGTACTACTAGTTGTGTGTATTATAAACTGACTTGATGGAACCATATGTTTTCATTTGGTAAATTACAATCATATATAGGTGATGTAATTAATTCACTATAATTGATGGATTTTACTTGATGGAAATTCATTTTATGTAACCATAAAACACTGACAACTTTGTGTTCAAAACTTCCTCAAAAATTTTTATTATACAATATGAGGCGTCACATATCAAAACTTGTCTTATCTACGTTATGAAGTTTCTTGTAAAATTGAAAAAACCTTTACCGAAGTTATTTTTTTTACGAGCGAAAAGGTACACCAAGTGTTAATATACAATAAAAGTAAGAAAACTTAAACATTAATTTATTTAAACGTACAATATCATCATTTTGGTAAAAAAATAAACAAACATGGATAAGGCAAGTTTTGATCCGTCAATTTGGATTTGGCAAGTTATGCTACAAAAAAAAAATAAGAATCCCACTGGGCTTATGGAGGAAGTTTTTTTATTGTTGTTTAAATACATTATTTCAAGCAAAATATAATATATTGTAAACTAAATTCTTAAGTCTTTATCGTCTCCTGTTCTCATTGGCTCACAAAAATGGTCTTCGTCAAGAACTTCTTCAGAATTATGTTCTAACAATGGTTGTGCTATTCCCTCTAAAACATCTTTCCCCTTTGTTTGATTCCCCTTTGTTTTCCATTCCCTTCCAAAATGCTTCTCCAATAAATTGTTTACATCCGCTAACTTGGCAGGTTTTACTGGTACACCCATTGGAATAACTTCTGGAGTAAGATGCTCCAACTTTTTGCCTTTTTTTTAATTGAATTGGGTATTCCAGTGTCCGAGCAATAGAAAGGTTCGCCCCGAACCATAACATTTCCACTGCGATTTTTTGTTTTACGGGTTTTAGAAAATCACCAACAGCAGATTTTCAGTCCATAACCAGACAATCTTGCCCTAAATTTCTTACAGTGCCGTGTTCCTTAAATAGGTCCAAATATATTTTAGGATCAATGATGGTTGATTTTTTTTTTTATTCTTTTTCAATTCGTCCGAACACCCTATCAGGTGGTAAATATGAACGTCCAGGAACAGGAAAAATAATTTCTATTGTTTTAGTGTTAGGTGGTGCAACCTTAGAAAAAAAGTAAGACAACATACCTATAGTATATTTGAAGAATAAGCTGGAGTAAATTCTCAGAAAAAAAACTAAATTGTTAAGCATATTTTAGTACGTGTGCTTTTCGCACAACGTCAATATTTTAGCTTATTTTACGTTGGGTTTGACTATTTAGATAGAAATTTTTCCAGGTCACATGGACTATCGTAAAATTTAAATACCTGCTATTGTTAGAACTGTGTAGGCTAGAGTTTTTCAGCTGGTCATAGACGTACTTTAAGGGTATTACATTATTTGTTTCGGTTTGTTAGATATTTAAACCATTTTCAAAGCATACTATATTTATATAAATCTGTTTATTTTAGTAACGTTATTTATGGTTATTTTTGTCGTTATGGTAATGACCCAATGAATAACAAGAAATAAAGAAACTCTTAAAATACATAGGTATTTAGTTAATGGTCTTTTGATAGTTTAGATAGAAAAAGTCGATTAGCGAAAGATGGTTTCTGATAAATGTGAACGCTATCTTAAATAGTATAAATTTCTATTTTGTTTGGAAAACCAATGATTAATAAAATGGTTAATGGTCTTTAAATAGTCATTCATTAATATCAGAGAATTTTTGTTTAGTCGATTATAAGCGAGTGAAGAGATCTGACACAGTTGTTTTTTGCAAGAGTGAATACTGAGTTTATAGAATATGAAATTAACGTGTGATTATACACCAGTTAAAAAATTAAAGTTGGATCATTTATCACTTAACAAAAAGAGTGTTATCCTTAACGTCTACAATTATTTTAAGCAACACAATCCTTCCAACATTGTTGACAGTATAGTTGAAATTTCGTCTAAAGTAATGGGATATTCAAAATCAACTGTATATAACATTTTAAAAGAGGTAAAATTAGCTGGTATAACGCCACCCAAACCGAGACCAGGATGACCAAAAATGTCGAAAGTAAATGTGGATGAATTTTTCAAAAATGCAATTCGTAAAATGGTCCACTCATTTTTTTTTTTAACAAATACCAACTTTAGATAAAGTTTTACAAGGCATTACCGACGATTCCGATTTACCCACAATAAGTAGAGACAAACTTTGGAAAGTTTTGCATGAGTTAAACTTTAAGTATGAAAAAGTGGGCAGACAGTCAACGCTTATCGATTCCGAAGAAATTGTGTGTCGGAGACGAGACTACCTCAGAAAAATAAAAAAATGAGGACAGAAAATAAGAACATTTATTATTTAGATGAAACGTGGGTTAATGAAGGGCATACTGTAGGGAGAGTTTGGAAAGACAAAGCTATAAACACATGATAAACAGATGATTGAATTCATACCTAAAAATTCAGTGATTGTGATGGACAATGCAAGTTACCACTCTAGATTAGTTGAACGTTTACCAACTACTCAATGGAGGAACGATAAAATTGCAATGTGGTTAACTTCTAAGAATTTAATCTTTGACGATACAATGACAAAAGCAGAATTATTAGAGCTTGCTTAAATTAATAAACAAAATTATAAAAAATATGTCATTGAGGAAATAGCCAAAAAACGAGGAATTGAAATACTTCGCCTACCACCGTATCATTGCGAGCTAAATTTGATTGAATTAGTATGGGCCGAAGTTAAAAGTAACGTTGCTCGAAATAATAATTTTTTTAAATTGTCAGATGTTACTATTCTTTTTCATAAATCAATATCCGAAGTAACGACTGAACATTGGCAAAAATGTATTAATCACGTTATGGATATTGAGAAAAATATGTGGGAGCTTGATCATATAATAGATAGCAGTATAGAACCTATAATAATTCATCCCAGATCGGATAACACTTCGTCTGAAACAGAATATGAGGAAGCTTAACTTTAAACTGTAGCTCAGAAGTTTATTTTACATTTGAACTGATTGCCGACAACTTCATTGTTTATTTTTTATTGCTAATATAATTTTCATTCTTATTTCCAATATTATTAGTATTAAGAATATTACTATTTATTAATAGGAATATATAAAAACTTGCAGTTTTTGTGTATGTATTTTACGTTTCAGTATAATTTATTGTATTGTATTATTATATATTAACTGTATGTTTCAAAAATAATACAATTTTTATTCTTTTTATGTGTATCGTTTTATTTTAAACCAGTATTGCATTGGATTAATTAGGTACTTTGTTCTAAATATTCAAATAAATTTAACGCAAACTTTTCTTTTAAGATTACGTTTTAGTTAGAAGATCTGCACGCCTATGTGTTTCGAGGTTCGAAGATTAGTATTCTGAGAATTTACTCTAGCTTATTCTTCAAATATACTATATCATTGTTGAATTGCGATTTTGTCCACCGCATCCGTCAGCACACAGTCGTATGTCCAAATAAAATGACAAATCAGCTTGTGATAGTGTATGATAAACTGCTGAAGAGATTTCATTCGAACCTTTCTTATGTTGATGTTCCATCTAAGTATAAATATGAACGTTTTCTTTAGACATTTTTGCTCTGGAAGATCCTTGAAACACAGTAAAGTTGTAGGTATATAACTGTCTGCTGTAATAGGCAATTTGGTCAGGGACCTTGGGATTGACCAAATTCTTTTGACGGTCAAATGAATAGGTTATTAAATTAGGATCTAACTTCTTAAGTTTGTCAAAAAAAATCATTGGCTTTTAGCTTATGTACCCTTTTTTCTATCAAAAGTACATTTTTTATCGACGTCTTTTTCTAATTTAATTTTTTCAAAAATCTCAATGCATTTGGAACAAGCATCTGTTACTGGACTTCCAAATCCAATATTGTATTCTCTTGAAAATATGTGATGAAAAAAAGTTTTTTTTGCCTCAATAGTAGCATCTTTGTTGTTAAGCCTCCAAAGTTTGGATATATTTAAATCACAAGACAAATATTGCCGACTTGACTTTAAACGGCAGTAATGGCTTTCAACACCTTTCAAACTTTCCAGAAATTTTCTAACGGCCACTCGCTTTTCTTCATATTTTTTGCTTGTGCGATCACCACCACGTTTTTCTCTGGGCATAAGTCCGGTTTCAAGATGTTGCTTTGCAATTCTTTGGACACGAGCTTTAGAAACATTAAAAATGTTTAAAAATGTTTTTTGGCAAACCTGAATATCAAACTTCTCGCAATCAGATTTTTTTACAAAGTATTTTACACATACGCCTTTTCTACTGCTATTTTCTTTTTTCTGTCTATCTATCAAAAAGTAGCGTTAATGATCATAATGGTAGAACTGTACTAAATGTTTATTTTCAAAATGTGGGTGGTTTAAGAACAAAGCTTAAGGATTTACGCCAGACAGTGTCATGCGCCGATTACAATGTGATTGTTTTAGTCGAAACTTGGTTAAATTTTGAATTCCATGATGCAGAATTGGGGTTAGAAGACTTCAACATTTTTAGAAGTGATAGAAATTATAATACTAGTGTCAAACAACGTGGTGGGGGAGTATTAGTAGCTGTGGCCAAACATTTGGAAGTGTGTGAGGTTTTTGTTCCTCAAAATAGTGTTGAGCAAATGTTTGTTTCACTTAAGTGTCAAAGTCAAACTGTCGTATTTGGTGGTGTTTATTTACATCCTGCATCTGATAGGCATGTATATATAGACATGTATATATAGGCATGTATCATTAATATTTGTGACTTATACCAGGTCAATACGATATCCAACCGGAGAAATATTTTTCTTGATTTAATTTTTTCTAGCTTTCCTGATATATCTGTTTCTGTACCTCTGGATCCGTTATTTGAGGAGGGATTTCATCATACACCAGTCAATTCTTACGTAATTGTTGATATAAAAGAATCTGTCCTTAATTATGAAGAATACTATTTTGACTTTAAAAATGGTAATTATGTTGCTTTAAATTATTATTTAGCAGAAGTTGACTGGAATTTATTATTTCTTAACAAAAGCATTAATGACGTAGTTAAAGATTTTTATGATATTTTATTTTATTTAATCGAATTGTTTATACCATTAAAAAAATTTAAAACATTACATATCCCAAATGGTTTACATCAGAGTTAAAACATTTACTCTATGAGAAGAAAAAAGCACATAAAAAATTTAAAATGACTGGTGGTGATGAGAACTATTGTCTTTTTTCCGATCTCAGGGAACAATGTAAAGAGCTTAGCAAGTATTTACAAAGGCGTCATGTGAATGAAATTGAGGCTAGCATTTTTCATAATTCTTGTTCTTTCTGGAAATATATTAATAATAAACGCAAATCTCATATTCTACCATCGAGTATGAGTTATGGTAATGAAAGTAGTGAAAATGGTTCAGATATTGTGAATTTATTTGCTGGGTTCTTTTCGACTATCTATAATAAAGAAAAAATAAATCAGATTCCTAATTTTAAGTACGAAAATTATGTTAATGCTAATAATTATTTAATTAATGTTAAGGATATTATTGATAAGATACAGAATAATCCGTGGAAACTGACAGCGGGGCCAGATGGTATACCAATGTATTTTATTAAAAAATTTGTATTCACTCTTGCTAAACCTATTCAGTTATTATTCAATAAGTCCTTAACTTCTTCTACATTTCCTGATTTTTGGAAAGTGAGTTTTTTAAAACCCATTTTTAAATCTTGTCAAAATAATAATGTTGAAAATTACAGGGCTGTTTGTTTGCAGTCTGAACTACCAAAGTTGCTTGATTTTTTTGTTAACCATATGTTAACCTACGATTGTAAAAATTTAATTCTCGGTCAACAACATGGTTTCTATCAAAAGAAATCTACTTGTACAAATCTTATTTTGTATTCAAACTTCATTGTGGATTCTATTGAATCGGGAAACCAAGTTGACTCCATATATGCTGATTTTGCCAAAGCACTTGACAGGGTAAATCACGAAATATTAATTGCTAAACTTCGTGGATACGGAATTGGAGATAATTTATTGGGTTGGATCACGAGTTATTTAACAGATCGTTCACATAGTAAAATATGGTAATTTTGTTTCTGAAGCGATTAATGTTACTTCGGGTGTACCTCAAGGTTCTCACTTATGCCCACTTCTATTTAATCTGTTTGTGAATGATATATCATCAGTAATTAATAATAGTGAATTTCTATTGTTTGCTGATGACATAAAGATCTTTAAAGCAATTAAAAATACCTCTGATATGGATGCTCTTCAGTCTGACTTAAATAATTTATCTCGTCGGTGTGACATTAATGCCTTATATTTAAATATAAAAAAGTGCTATAAAATTACGTTTTCCAGAAATACTAAACATCAGTTATATAGAACATACATACTTAAGGGAGTATCGATTACAGAAGTAAATCAAATTAGAGACCTTGGAATTACATTTGACCAAAGACTAATGTTTGATAGTCATATTAATAATATTACATCGCGGGCTTATAGAATGCTCGGCTTTGTTCAAAGGAACTCCCGAGAATTTTCAATATTTACTTTCAAAATTTTGTATTGTTCTCTAGTTCGGTCCATTTTGGAATATTGAAATATTATTTGGTATCCAGATTATAATATGTATATTGATCAGTTGGAACGAGTTCAAAATAAAATCCTAAGAATTTGCAGGTATAAAATGGGTTTTAATATAACTAACTGTGATTATAACTATATTCTTTGTCAACTTAATTTAACTTTTTTTTAATATAAATTCTAGAAGAACACGCTCTCCTGACCTGTTTAGACTAAAGTTTCATCACACTAATTATAGTAAAAGAAAGTGAGTCAATCACAAGGATGTTGAGAACTGCCAATAATTTGCAAGATAGTGTTGAATTGTTTAATTTATCCGTGTCCTCGTTCAAGAATAGTTTAAAGAAGTTGAGACATTAATGTTATTAATACTTTTTAAAATTGTAATATATGACTACAGTTTATATGTTAATTATATGTGTATATTGTAATTTTTGTAAGGAAAAAGGGTTCATCCCGTTAAACAAACAAATCTCGCTTTGGTTGTGAACATCTACAAAATTTTAATATGTATGCATCTTGCTCAACCTTGGCTTTCTCTTGATAAAAGTTACGATGAAAATTGTAAATGTCCCGATTACTTAATTTCATACATTTATATGTTTTCCATTATGATTGCACTTAGGATATACTGGCAAGCTTGTCGCAGAATGCCTACAAAAAAATAAAAAACAATACTTTATTAATAATTTGTCAATTTTAGACAATGCTACAACATACCGCTCACGTTTTAATATTTCTCGTCTCCACTTTGATTTGTCCAACAACTTTTCTACTTCTACCTCTCTCTGCCGACTTTATTTTTTGCTCCATGTTTAGACCAATGAATTTCGTAGGATTTCAAAAAGTAGAACTTGAATAAATTTATCAAATAAAACAAAAAACAATGAACATATTAGTATACTGCACAGACAAACGTTTGCTAATATACTGCCTCAACAACCGAATAAAAATAAAATTGTCAGTTTGGATCACGTGCTTCATGTTTCCAGCATTCTTATAGGCTGTGTGGATCAGGCGAGTTTTGACACATAAGATGCAGTGGATAAGGCGAGTTTTGCGCTGACAGCAATATTTTGTCGATGAATATTAATGGGATAACGCAACATTTGTTACGAAAATATTACTGTAAGAGGAGCATATCAACCTTAAGAATACGTTACCATATTAACCTCATTTTTCGTAAAATTTGGATAAGGCGAGTTTTGCTATGAGACGCCCCATATTATCACTACAGCTGTTTCGGCTGATTGCCTTTTTCAAGTGATCTATTTTTGGCATGCGTTTACATTTTAAAGTCTTTAATGAAATAGGTTGACGAGGGGAGAACAGGCAAAATATCAACAAAAATAGCCAAACACATAAAAAAGAAAGGAATAACACCAGCTTTCAGAACAAATAACAACTTAGGCAAATTTATTAAAAACAAGAAGAGCCAAAATAAAAAACACTTACACAGTTGTGTTTACAAACTTAAATGTGGCGACTGCCCAAAAACTTACATCAGTCAAACAGGTAAAAATTTTAATAAACAAATAGCAGACCATAAAAGGGTTTTCAATAATAGAAAAACAGATTCTACATACACACTTCACCTTCTAGATCATAATCATTCTTTTAATGACGAATTTAAAATTCTTCACATTCAAAATAAAGACCTTAAGCTATCTTTGTTAGAATCTATGGAAATTATCAAATTAAAAAAAAAAAGATAAAATTCTGAATGACCAACTTAAGACAAACAGTTCTCCCCTCCTCAACCTATTTCATTAAAGACTATAAAATGTAAATGTATGCCAAAAACTTGAGAAAGGCAATCGGCTGAAACAGCTGTAGTGATAATATTGTATAATAAAAAAATTTTGTGGAAGTTTTGAAAACAAAGTTTTCAGTATTGTATTGTTACGTTAATTAATTTACTGTTGTAGGTTTAATTTCAGTTTTCTATTTATTGTTTTAGCCGAAGAAGCAGCTATTGATTATGAAAATCAATTAAAAAAATTCTTTCCATCTCAAGAACTACCGCAATTTGACATGTTGTTGTTGGGTATGGGTCCAGACGGCCACACCTGCTCTCTATTTCCAGGTCACCCCCTATTAAAAGTGACAGACAGGTGGATTGCTCCTATCACAGACTCACCTAAACCACCTCCAAGTAGAGTAACTATGACTTTTCCAGTGGTCAACAATGCTAGAGTGTGTATTTTTGCTACAGGTGGCAAAGAAAAAGCTGAGATGATAAAGGTAAATGATGTTGCAGGTATTTTAGTTTAAAATAATCTTCTTAAGGTATATGTATCTTTAATAAACTATTGTGCTCTGTTTTGTGCTATTTTATATGTAATGTATAATCTGTCAGTTCTTTAAATTTTCAGTGCTTGTGTCCATATTTTTTACATCAAAGCACAATTTTTTTTTATATTTCTTGAATATAAATCATAAAACATATAAATATATTACAAATAATAATAAATATATTTATTATATACCGATCAATTCTATGACCAACTACAAGTAGAATTTGAAAACGCACAAAAGAGAGATGCAGTTATAGTCCTGGGTGATGTGAACGCGAAGCTGGTAAAAGAGCCAATATATGCAGAATCCTTTAGTAAGCATAGTTTACATGATATTACCAGCAACAACGGTATAACAGTTGGCAATGGCAAACAAACTAAGAGTTGTTAGTATGTGTTTACCTCATAAAAATATTCATAAAGGAACCTGGATGATACGTTGTACTAATAAATTTAATCAAATTGATTACATATTAATATCTAAGCGGTGGACAACCAGACCATTTCTTGGTTATATCGAAGATAAATCAAAGAATATCGATGGTAAGAAAAGAGAAAGGCGCCAAACAAAGAAAATGGAACACATATTATGTTAAAAAATTCTAAAAAGAAGAATGAGTACCAGCAGAAAATAAAAGTAATATTACATAAAAGCGGACAACAAAACAACATTATGCTTCTTCTCCATAAAAAAGGGGACGCCGCAAATATAGAAAACTACCGACCAATAAGCTTATTGTCACACCTTTACAAACTACTAACCCGAATAATAACAAATAGATTGATAGCTAAACTAGATGCATACCAATCAGTGGAGCACGCAGGCTTTCGTATGGGTTTTAGCACTATCGGTCACTTGCAAACAATCCGGACAGTTATTGAAAAAACAATAGAGTACAACATACCACTACATCGGGCATTTGTCGATTATCACAAAGCATTCGACAGTATCGAGAAATGGGCTTTCTTAACAGCATTGGACGACGTCAGAGTAGATTCAAGATATGCTGCCCTCCTTAAGAATATATACGATGATGCTACTTTTCACGTAAGAATAGACGATGATCTGGAAACTATGAAAATAGACCTTGGCAAAGGTGTGAGACAGGGCGACACCATCTCACCCAAGTTATTTACTTTGGCATTAGAAGAAAGGTTTTTCTAGGGAAGGAAAACACCTAGTTGACATTGAGCCCTATACCGTGTCCGAGTGCCTTGCCTATCCTTCTCCTTGATCAGCATATTTAATTTGTAATGTTAATATATTTTAAATGTGTGATGTCAATATATATATATATATATATATATATATATATATATATATATATATATATATTTATCAAATTATTCTCGACCGTACTGTGTTAAATATTATTTGTAGTCTCAGCAATTGGTCTGTGTGAAATAAAACTCTATTTGTTATTTCTCAATATTTCGTCACGATTTTGTGACTTCTTCAGGAGAAAACTGTAAATTTATTATAATTATTATATGTAAACAAAATGAATATTTCAATACTTACAACTTAAGATTAAAAATTTTAAATTTTGATAACATATCCAATTAGATAAATGACATTTTTTTTGATTTAATTTATTTGGGAGTTATGGTAACCGCAATATTTTATAGAGTGAATTCCCATTGTACAATTTTTAGCGAATAAGTTTTAATAAACAATTACATATTGTGACAGTATTATCCATATAATAAGGTGCAAAAGTAGAATATTGAGAAAGAATCAGGAACATGGTAAATTGATCTACAAAATGTAATTGATGGTACGTAGTCAGTTATTGGTCTGATGTTGTTAGATACTGATATGAAGATCTATCATATTATATATTGTTTAGTATATTACAGTAGATATTACTTAAATGGTTGGTGTCTGTCTTATAATTGATAGATTCTGGAGTTTTATTAATGTGTACCATTTCAAGGAAAAGTCGATTTTTATAATTATCAATTTGTTCTAATATTTTTACATTATTAAAGTCAAAGTTATGTCCTGTCTTTAAGTGGTGGTCCCACTAAGGCACAAGAGTTTTTTCGTAAGTTACAGTCACTTTTGTGTTGAGTGACACGTTGTTTAAACCACTGTTGACTTTGTCCAATATAACAACTTTGACATTGACTGCAATTTATTCTATAAATTATATTACTCATTAGTGAATTTGGAGTTTTAACTTTTATTTTTGAGAACAACCTTGAATTTAGAAGTGGATTGTATTTAATTAATTTAATGTTCGGAAATGTTTTGAAAAGTGGGACAATTTGGTCTGTTAAATTTTTTATGTAAGGTATTTTTTTGTATAAAACTGGTTGTGGATTATTTATTAAAGCTCTATTGTGAAAGTGAGTGTTATAAATAAGTTTTTTTTAATATATGTTTTGGGTAGCCATTGTTTAAAAACATTTCAAAAAGTTTCTTTAAATTGATATCTAGGAAACTCCGATCACAGATTGCCGTTACACGATTTTTTATAGATATAATTGTGTTGAATTTTTGATTTCTAGGATGATTAGAATAATAATTTATAAATCTGCCGGATGCAGTATCTTTTTGATACCAATCTAATATTATTCTGTTATCATTAGTTCTTATAACTTTGGTATCTAAAAAAGGTATACTATTTTCATTTTCATACTCGACAGTGAATTGAATATTTTGATCAAGTGAATTAAAGATCGTTTGTATTGTCTGAATATGGTTGAATGGTATAGAATAATATTAGATTGGTATCAAAAAGATACTGCATCCGGCAGATTTATAAATTATTATTCTAATCATCCTAGAAATCAAAAATTCAACACAATTATATCTATGAAAAATCGTGTAACGGCAATCTGTGATCGGAGTTTCCTAGATGTCAATTTAAAGAAACTTTTTGAAATGTTTTTAAACAATGGCTACCCAAAACATATATTAAAAAAACTTATTTATAACACTCACTTTCACAATAGAGCTTTAATAAATAATCCACAACCAGTTTTATACAAAAAAATACCTTACATAAAAAATTTAACAGACCAAATTGTCCCACTTTTCAAAACATTTCCGAACATTAAATTAATTAAATACAATCCACTTCTAAATTCAAGGTTGTTCTCAAAAATAAAAGTTAAAACTCCAAATTCACTAATGAGTAATATAATTTATAGAATAAATTGCAGTCAATGTCAAAGTTGTTATATTGGACAAAGTCAACAGTGGCTTAAACAACGTGTCACTCAACACAAAAGTGACTGTAACTTACGAAAAAACTCTTGTGCCTTAGTAGACCACCACTTAAAGACAGGACATAACTTTGACTTTAATAATGTAAAAATATTAGAACAAATTGATAATTATAAAAATCGACTTTTCCTTGAAATGGTACACATTAATAAAACTCCAGAATCTATCAATTATAAGACAGACACCAACCATTTAAGTAATATCTACTGTAATATACTAAACAATATATAATATGATAGATCTTCATATCAGTATCTAACAACATCAGACCAATAACTGACTACGTACCATCAATTACATTTTATAGATCAATTTACCATGTTCCTGATTCTTTCTCAATATTCTACTTTTGCACCTTATTATATGGATAATACTGTCACAATATGTAATTGTTTATTAAAACTTATTCGCTAAAAATTGTACAATGGGAATTCACTCTATAAAATATTGCGGTTACCATAACTCCCAAATAAATTAAATCAAAAAAATGTCATTTATCTAATTGGATATGTTATCAAAATTTAAAATTTTTAATCTTAAGTTGTAAGTATTGAAATATTCATTTTGTTTACATATAATAATTATAATAAATTTACAGTTTTCTCCTGAAGAAGTCACAAAATCGTGACGAAATATTGAGAAATAACAAATAGAATTTTATTTCACACAGACCAATTGCTGCGACTACAAATAATATATATATATATATATATATATATATATATATATATATATATATATATATATATTAATCTGTAATTAATAATGTGACATTATTTGCTCAATTATGTTTAAAAATTTATGCAAATAAAAATTTACTCTACTCTAAAAAAAAAAGTCTTCAAAAATCTAAATTGGGCCGAAAAGGGATTAAAAATAGATGGAGTATATCTTAACCATTTGCGTTTCGCAGACGACATAGTACTAATAAGCATAGATATCCATGAACTAAAATCAATACTACAAGATTTAAATCACAAATCGAATAAAATAGGATTAAAAATGAATCTCGACAAAACAAATTTATTAAGCAACAGACTAGAAAACATCACGATAGATAACATCAATATAGAAAAAGGTAGAACAATATATATATATATATATATATATATATATATATATATATATATATATATATATATATATACAGTACATGCAATTTAAAAACGAAAAAGAAATATACAGGACATGCAATTAAAAACGAAAAGGAAAATCAAAGCCTAGAAATTAAAAGGACACAATTGTCATGGGCTGCTTTTAGTAAGTTGAGCTTCATTTTAAAAGACAGAAAAATCCCAATACACTTAAAACGAAAAACCTGTGACACTTGTATACTACCAGTTGCAACTTATGGATTGGAAACTATGGCAATAACAAGAAAAATTGTAGAACAATTAAGAGTAACTCAACGGGCCATGGAGAGGGCCATGTTAAATATAAGCCTCAGAGACAAAATTCCTAACACCGAAATACGTCGAAGAACTAAAGTAACCGACATCATGGGAAAAATAGCGACATTGAGATGGCAATGGGTAGCACATGTAGCAAGACAAGACACCAACAAATGGTCTCATAAAGTGACATTCTGGAGACCTCAAGAAACAAAAAGAAGCGTGGGAAGACGCAAAAAAAAGAGATAAAAAGACAATATAACAGCTGTAGCTGGAAAGCAGTGGACGAGAATTGCAAAAGATAAGGAAGCGTGGAAGCAATTGGAGGATGCCTATATAAATGAAGCACAAGCTGGATGAACTATTGCAGAGCGCAGATATTGTTAGGTTTGTAAAGTCACAAAGACGAAACTGGCTTGGTCACCTAGAAATAATGCCGGATAATTCACCTGTAAAAGTATTTCAGAGAAAGGGAAGCCCCAAGGAAACAGAACAAGAGAAAGGCCCCGTAAAAGATGGATAGACGACGTAGAGAGGGATCTTAAAACCATGACGTCAGGTAGTGGCGAAAAATTTTAAGAAACAACCGTTTTCATTTATCAGCTGATAGTAAATCTCACTTGCACTCAGCACGATGAATCTATAACCTGTCTCTCAAAAGTTTACACCTCTACCACTAAGAAGGACTAAAAAAAAGGTTCGAAACAACAGACTCAATATGTTCAAACAACTGTTCATAGATGGGTAGACAAAACACTACATTCTTCTTCTTTTGGTGCCTATTCGTTTCGAATATTGGCGATCATTCTGGCTATAATTATTTTTCTTTCTTCATTCTTCGTAGTACAGTCTCGTTGGTTATCTTGTCAGTCCACGATATCCTTAGGATTCTTCTGTATAGCCACATCTCGAAGGCCTTAAGTTGTTTCTCCATCGCTTCAGTGAGTGTCCAGGATTCAACTCCGTAGTATAATATCGAGACGATATAACATCGTAGGTGCCTTACTTTTACATCCAGATTAAGGTTGTGGCTTTTAAAGAGTTTGGCCATGTTGTTCAATGCACCCCTAGCCTTCTCTATAGCGGTATCATCTGCAAAGGATACTATAATCATTTTCTAGTTCAGCTATGTCGTATGTGTGTAACAGGTAGAGGAAGCAGATATTTATCAATTAATGCTGCTAATATAGTTTTGTAATTTTTTTTTTTCTATATTGCAGAAAGTTTTAGTCGATCAGGATGAACAACTTCCAGCTGCCAGAGTAAAACCACATTCAGGGGCAATCTACTGGATTGTAGACCAAGATGCGGGAGTACATATAAAGAATAAAGTTTAATTTGTATATACATATTTTTATACATTGTTAATGTTTTAAAATAAATATTAAAAAAGCGTTTCATTGTATTAATACTGTAGCGAGATTAAATAAAACGAGCGGTTCGAATTTATATAAATATATTTATTTATAAATTTACAGCACGAAAATATTTTATCAACTGAAAACTTCAATCATCGTTACGTATATATATATAATATATATATATATATATATATATATATATATATATATATATATATATATATATATATATAAAACCTAGAGCTAAGATTAATATTATTACTAAAATTAATATCAAACTCACCAGTCTTCCAGGTTGAACCGCGTCGTTGTCCATTTTGCCAAGCTTTCGGCATCCTCTCTGATGCCTTCCTCAGGGCTTCCGAGGTCTCAGTCTCCCGAGCCCCCAGACACTACTACACTATTCACGGCACTGTCACTACTAACAGTAGTGACAGTGCCGTGAATAGTGAACAGTGTAGTAGTGTCTGGGGGCTCGGAAGCCCTGAGGAAGGCATCAGAGAAGATGCCGAAAGCTTGGCAAAATGGACAACGACGCGGTTCAACCCGGAAGACTGGTGAGTTTGATATTAATTTTAGTAATAATATTAATCTTTGCTCTAGGTTTTATTGTACTAACCGCGGAAATCTTTCCGAACATATATATATATATATATATATATATATATATATATATATATATATATATATATATATATATATATATAAACAACACAGTTTATTAGGGTTGCAGTCAGAATATTGGCCGGGATGTTAAATAAAAAACACTCTTTTGACTTTTTGTCGAGCTTTCGGAATGATTTTATTCCTTTTTCAAGACACTGTAAAAGACAATTATGTAAATATTTAAAAAGTATCACAATTCTTCAGTGTAACTTACTAGTCGTTGAGATTATTTTTGTAAGCATTGAACACTCAACATTTATACAACACATTAAAATATACAATTATGGACATATACATCATAAAATTTTTAAAATTTGTTGTAAAAATAGTAAAACTTGATTGATGGCATGTTTTACTGGTGTATATTAACTCATACAGAGAATGGAAAGAAAAAACAGTGTAATTAATATGTAATTAGGTGTAAATTGATGTTATCTTTCTTTACAAGAAATACTATATTAGAGCCTCTCCTTAGGTGTCTATCCTATTTTAACCTGTCTTAATGGTATGCAACATATTATACAGAGGTGTAATTTTTGTACAGGTAAATATTTATTTTATTTTTGATGTTTTTCTAGTAAATAACAATAAATGTTACTTAATTTGTCTATATCGGACTTTTTATTGATGCAAGATGTGCTAGATTTTATGAAACACATTTCCAAAAAAACACGTTTTGAATGGTTCTTTTCTTTTGCCAAAATACAGGAATCATCGAAATTGAACTCATGTTTTAGAGTTAGTGCATGTTCTGTCAATGCACATGCATTGATTTTTTTGGTTTTTATATCACTGCGATGTGATATCACCCTGTTGTGAAAATTACGTGATGATTCTCCTATGTAAATTTTATTACAATTAGTACACGGTGTAGAATAAACAACATTCGATGACTCTTGTATTGTGAAAGGATTTTTTGTTTTTGTGTAAAGCTTCGATACTGTTTTCACATTTTTAGTTGTAATTTTTAAGCCACTAACATTTTTAAAGATGTTCATTAGCTTAGGTGTCAGAAATGGAATGTAGGATAGGCAACCATAAGTTATTTTAGATGGTAATATTGATGCGTTATGTGTCAATGTCAATTGTCGGATCTCATTGTTATGAAAATTTTGGTTGACAGAAACTTGTGAAGGAAAAGTAGAACAGAAAATGAATTTATTTAACAGCCCTATGGGATAAGAATTCTCTTGTAGTATAGATCTCAACTTTTTTAGTCCCTTGTCCCTGAATTCTATTTGTGACAAGTTGATAACCCTAGTTTTTAAAGCCAAAACCAAATTTGTTTTCATCTTAGATGGATGTTGATCAGCCTCTCTCTCAACCGTAAACTTTAGGTGTTCACATTGGGCGTTAAAAATGTTTAAAACATCAGTTACCTTGTTTTCAGGGACCGATAAAATCAAATCATCTACATAACGTTTAATAAATGGTATGTGAAAAGGTATGTTTTCTTTACACGTTGTAATAAGTTCATCCAAAACAAAATTACATAGTATGGGGGATATTTTGCTGCCCATTGGAGAGCCAAAAATTTGTTTAAAAAAATTACCATTGAATAAAAAGATGTTAGAATCAAATATAAATGTTAACATTCTTATGAAATCATCTAAACTGATCTTAGTATGTGGAGAGATGTTGTTCCAGTTATTTTTAATGCTGTTAAGAATAGCATCTAGTGGTAAGTTTGTAAACAGTGACACAACATCTAAACTAATCAATATATAATTATTTGGAACTTTATGTTTATATATGTTTATATATATATATATATATATATATATATATATATATATATATATATATATATATATATATATATATATATACAAGTTATTATGTACTAGAACATTCTGGAATAGTCCACCTCTATCCTTCTCTTTGAAAGCTCATCGAAGACTGCGCTATTGAAGTGCCAACACATTCTAAATTTATCCTTCTAAGAATTGTGACACGTACTTCGCATCGGAGATGGGCTATTTCGTTACACTGCTCCCCTCTTAGATCTGAGCGTCCCGATCAGCAACTATAGATGTAGGCTAGGATGGCGGAATCTACAGGACTCTTCAGTTCTGCAACTCTCAGAAAGAAATAACAGTATACTGTCTTTGAAAGGCACAATCTTATAGAGATAGATATAGTTAGAGCACGCCATAAATCCTCATAGCTTGCCCTGTTTGTATACGACTTCCTGGTCACCGTATACAGCAAAGATCGAGGACCATCTGAGAATTATAATATAATTATTATAATCTCTTCCAACTTTAGGCTGTTGATTTTTTAACTCGTCCAAACGACCAAACTTCTTATAAAATACGGATGAGATTCCTTTAGTCATCTCAAGATCTTGGGCAACACAGTGGGCTAGAGAGACGTTATACGGAACACTAAAAATATCCTGCTGAACTTCTGTATAGTATCATTATACAAGTCCCCTGGCTTTGTCTCGCTATGACGACATGCGCAAAGTCAATTAAAATTAGAAAAGCAAGTGAGCATATCTTGTGCAGCGTTACCAGACCTAGGGAATTTTCCCTATACCTAGGGAATTTTGACCCAGCTTAGGGAAAAAGGGATTTTTATTCAATTCTATGAAAAATCTAGGGAATTCTTAATATTTGTAAGTATATTTTAAAAAATCAGTTTTATTTAATAAACTTTCCAAAATTGCACATATTATATTATCTACTTGGAAATCATACTATTCGTGAAATCACTAAATTCTGTTTATGTGATTTCCCTTCGGAAACTACAGTGGTGAAATTTCACGAATTGCGAATTACGTCGGGGATCTACCTGGGCTAAAGTATGTATTGGCGTCGGCCATCGGGTGATTTTTGGTTTCTAGTTTGTCTTTCTCTAACTGTTTATGTCATTCTCCGTCGATGACTAGAGTGGTGGTATTTTACAAAGGGCGAAATACGTCAGGGATCCACCTGGACTAAAATATCTCAATACTTTGATATTCTTACCCTTCTTACCATAAATACAACTATAAAACACTTATGCAGAAGGGGCAAAAATAATTATATTAAAAACGTATGTGTACAACTAGAGGAACATGCTGACCGTCAAGAACCTAGAGAACTTTTCTCAAAAGTCAAGTATCTAGCGAGAGAATTCAAACCGCAAAGATCATCAAAGATAATAGTGGAAATATAAAAAACCCAGACGGCCTCGCAGAGGTGTGGAAACTATATTGCGAGATACTATTTTCTAACAACGACCGAGACAATAATACAGAGAAAATAAGTTATGAAAAAGAACCTCAAATACTAAAATCAGAAATTGAGGTGGCATTTAAAAAGCTAAAATCCAGAAAAGCAGAGGGAGAAGATGGAATAGCAGCTGAAACACTAAAAGAAATGGGAGAATTAGGGACGGAAGTAATGCTTAGAATTTGCAATGAGATTTGGAATACCGAAAAGTAGACAAATAACTGGGGTAAACTTGCGTTTATTCCCATATATAAAAAAAAATACCGACAGCTGATAGCAATAATTACTGCACAGTAGCATTGATATCACACACGAGCAAAGAACTTATAACCATCATTAATGAAAGTCTTAAATTAATTCCCTTACCACAAATTCCCCAAGAACAATGCGGATTCGTCCCAGGTAGAGAAACAAGAGAACATATTCTTAATATTCGTCAAATTATCGAAAAATCTCGAGATTGCTTTGTTGACTATTCCAAAGCCTTCGATACCGTAAAATGTAATAAAATGTGGCATACACTTAGTGAAATGAGTACTGCAGAACATCTTATCTATTTATTACAAAAACTATAGGTAAATAATACCTGCTAATGTAAGAGTTAATAATGTGATTTCGAAAAACATCAAATTAAAATCTGGAGTTCGACAGGGATGCATAATATGTTCTATTCTATTCAATGTGTATAGTGAACATATGCGTCAAGTTGTTGAGGAAAGTGGCAAGGTAAGGTGAAGCAACGATAGGAGGAAGAAAAATTAAAAACCTGCGTTTAAGAACTGAAACAAATTATGAATAGGCTAGGCACGGGAGTACGGAATATAGTTTGAAAATAAATATGCAGAAAAGCAAAGTGATGATGATCGATAGAATCAGAAATAACCAAGCAGAAATAAAAAACATGGCAGGTTACGAAGTAGTCAGGCAATTTAATTACTTAGGCTTGTTTATTACTAACAGTGGAGGATGCGAAGACGAGATCCGTCGACGTATCACAATGGCCAGATCGGCAACAGCTAAACTCACAAAAATTTGGAAGCACACTGGCATCACAAAAAATACAAAATTACGCCTTGTTCGAGCATTGATATTTCCTATCGCCACCTATGCTTTAGAAACTTATTACAACCATAACAAAATAACCACATAATATTACGACAATAACAAAAGCCGATTCAAAGCGTATAATGGCCTTTGAAATGTGGGTCTACCGTAGAATGTTACGCATACCATGGACCGCTTATCGCACAAATAACTCAATTCTAGCAGAACTTAACATAAAATTAGACTCATCACAACTATCAACCCAAATATACTGAGATATTTTGGACGTATAACTAGAAGAAGAGAAGGCATAGAGCAAATGATAGTTGAAGGTAACGTAGGGGGTAAAAGATCCAGAGCAAGATCTCCAGTACGATGGTCGGACCAAATAAAAGAGATGACTGGTTATTCATTCTCCGAAGCAAAACAACACGCACAGGAAAGAGATAATTTAACAAAAATATTTAATAAAATTACATGACGCTACTATCCTTACGAAGAAGAAAAGATTGAGGAGGATTCTTACCTCACAAATTCACGAACAACAAATAATACCAATCGCACAGAATAAATGTTCATAACCAAAAGTCGTTATTTATTCTACAAACAATTAAAATTCCAATATTTCCAACTTCCTATGTGACCAATAAACTCAAATTAGAAATGTTTGGAAAGGTTTTTAAAAATCCCGCTCATTCTGACGTCAGACTTAGGTGGTCCATTCTAGGCTAAATATGGTTGTCAAGTTGTTACGGAAATCTAGGGAAATTTTGGCAAAAATTCTAGGGAATTAAAAAAAATCATCTGGCAACCCTGTCTTGTTGTTATAAGCATAGATAAATAAAATAATATAATAGTAGAAATATAAGCGTTTATAAGTACTTGTATTATGGATATGGTTTATTTTTCAAAGAATTGAAATAATATATTAGTATTATATAAAACAGACACACGCAGATGCGCTATAATATAGTATATGTATTTTAGGCACATGCGTATAATTTTTGCATAGATAATATGTAAGATATATCACTAATTCTTAGTTATTTTATAGTGTAATGTTATTTTTTTGAGGTTAGTTTATAGTATTTTTGATAATACAAGATAAACATATAAAATCATGTTTAATCAAACTGAAGTAAAACAAGAAATTGATGAGACGACTTGCAAAAGAGAAATAGATAATGGAGTTCTACATGATACCTGTAAAATTGAAATTAAGGAGGAGCCTACCATGGAAAGTGCACATGATACATTTGATTATTTAGACGTTAAGAAATGTTCTGTAAAAGCTGAAATAGAACAAGATGATGGTAAGTAAATAAAGAACAGTTATTAGTTATTACATATAAATTCATATTGTCTTGCGAGTACAAGTCAGGTTATGCTATAGTTTTTGTTCCTCATACATTGAACTCACATTGTTCCTGTGAATATATGTCCAACCTCTGATTATATTATAAAATATAAAGTGTATAAGTATACTTTGTGAATAACATAATTATGTGATTTATGCTCTTACTGGTTATTACCTTAGAAATATAACTTAATTTAGAAATATAATTGAAATATGGTTTGGAATGATCATTGCCAATTAATTGGTACATTTGTTACAAATTTAAAATTGGTTCAGGGATTATAATCAAAACAAAGGAATGTTATGTTCTTTGTAAGTTTCTGTTGAAAGATTTGTATTTGATATGACAAGTTGGTACAGCCAAATTCCTGTCTATGTGCGACAATTTTGAGGCCATGGCTACAGTACAACAAAATGAATACGGTAAGAAATAAACATTTATTTATTTATTTATTTAATACACGGGATAACCCGATTAACAGTTTAAATTACAAAATACAAAATCACAGTTAGGATTCAAAACTTGAAATTACATATAATATAAAATTGATATTAAAAACTTAAAAAAAAATAAGACTAAAAATCTCACATACCAAAAAAAAAACAAAGTATAACAAGAACAAAATTCAACAATCCCAATATACATATCACAGAGCAAGAGATTTTTTACCTGAGTTAAAGTTATATTGAAAATATCAAAATCGAGATCATTTAATAGCCCCATGTATCTATCCAATGGGTTGTGAATACCATAGGTTGTTCTGTGGAAAGGAATATTGAAAACATTCTGGTACTGTAGAGCTTGATGGGGAACATTAAAGTTAATCTGGCTTAACAGGTTTGGACAATCAATAAATCCATATAATGATCTTATATAATCATATAAGTATATGATCAGACTTAAAAACAAACATGACTTCTCCATATTTCATAAACCTACCCATACTGACACAATTCATCATCCCATTCAACACAACATAAACAGGCAGCCTATCATAGTATGTTACATAGATTAACAGAAATTCCGATGTCAAAATACAACTTTGAGACAGAATTAAATATCATCAAGCAAATAGCAGTAAACAACAGATACAACGAACAAACAATTAATAAAATGTTAAATCAAAAACTACACAAGAAAGCCCTGAAATTAGTATTTCCACCACCAGAGAAAAAACGCAGTATCTTCTGCTCAATTACATATACAGGCAAAATATCAACAAAAATAGCTAAATAAATAAAAAAGAAAGGAATAACACCAACTTTCCGAACAAATAACAACCTAGGCCATTATATCAAAAACAACAAGAGCCAAAACAAAAAACACTTACACAGTGGTGTGTACAAACTTATATGTGGAGACTGCCCAAAAACTTATATGGGTCAAACTGGTAGAAACTTTATTAAACGAATAGCAGAACATAAAAGTGCTTTCAATAATAGAAAAACAGATTCTACATACGCACTTCACCTTCTAGATCACAATCATTCTTTTAATGCCGAATTTAAAATTCTTCACATTCAAAATAAAGGCCTTAAGCTATCCTTGTTAGAATCTATGGAAATCAACAAATTAAAAAACATATAATTCTGAATGACCAACTTGAGACAAACAGTTCTCCCCTCCTCAACCTATTTCATTAGAGACTATAAAGTGTAAACGCATGTCAAAAATAGATCACTTGAGAAAGGCAATTAGCCGAAACAGCTATAGTGATAAGAAGTTAAAATAAATTTTGTGGAAATTTGAAAACAAAGTTTTCAGTGTTTGATTGTTACATAAGATAATTTTTGGGTGGCATGTATCATTCACCTTCTAGTTCTGATGCAGTATTTTTAGATAACTTAGAGCATATTTTTGATGAATTATTTAAAAGTAATGTCAATTGTATTTTAATTGGTGATTTTAATTTGGATTTTTTAAGTACTAGCTTCTACACCTAGAAAATTAAAACAACATTTTTACAATGTGGCATTAAGCAGTTAGTAACGGAACCTACAAGAATTATGAATTTTAGTGAAACCTTAATTGATTATGTTCTTGTTAATAATGATCTGGTTAGTTGTTTTGTTCATTCAACTCCCAAGTTGAGTGATCATTCAATAATATCTGTCAGTTTTAGTAATAGCTTTCAAATTTTTAATGTCTCTAGTAAATGTTATAGATGTCTTAACGAGGAAAAAATATATCAAATCTAAATGAATTTACTTTCTTTTGATTGGGATTTATATTGTACTACTGATGTCAATACTATTTACAATGACATTTTATCAAACAGTCAGTCTGTCATAAATAAAAAAGCACCTATTCAAACATGTCAGATCAAAAGTAACATACCATGGTTTGAGAATGAAATTAATAGTAAAATTAAAATTAGCTGATATGATAGAAATGCCAATTGGAAGGATTTTAAAAGAGCAAGAAATTTAGTAGTTAATATGTTAAAAGCAAAAAAAACAATATTATTTTGATAAAATCGATAGGTATAAAAATAATTCTAGACTTATGTGGAAAACCACAGCCACCTTTACTTCCAAGCCATGAAGTAGAAACTTGGCAACAACGCGTGGTAGTCCGACTGTGGTTTGTTTTGGTTTAACATTTCATATAGGAAGGCTTGTAAAGTTTGTTGAATTTATTGTTTTTTTAACTTTATTCGAATGATTTATTTGTAAATTGTGTTTACATCAATTAGAAAATATTAATATAAGTGAAATTTCATTAAATTTAGAACTTTTAGAAGATTCTTAACGACAATTTAAAAGGCAAGTATAAATAATAATACAAATAATAATAATAAGTAATATAAATATAAAACAAACTGAAAATAATAATACTTTTGTTTTTTGTTACAGATGCTCTGGCATTGTTGTGTACCTGGTTGCAAAACCAATTATGCCAGTACTTTAAAAAGGAAACAGGCAGAAAGTACGTTTTTGTTTCCCAAAGATCCCCAAAGAAGGTATACTGGGTTATGCTCTATTCATAGAGAAGGCTGTACAATTACCAAATCTTCAGTAGTATGTGCCAAACATTTTCATGAAGATGATATTCAGCGGACTGAACAATGCGAAGATAAAGATGGAAATGTACACATTGAAAAGTTAATATTTCCCAAATTAAAAGGCAATGCAGTTCCTAATATATTTCCTGAAGTACCATCATATGTAACTGTTCATCGTACTAAAGAAAGAAGGAATCCCGAAGACAGAAGAAACTTTTTGCATAAGAAGAGGGAACAAGAGATAACATAATTATGTCAATTAGACTTAGACAATAATATCCCATTGAAAAACTGGACAAGTAAAATTACAAGTGACTGTGTATATTTCTATGTATTAAACATTAATCAGTTGGGACACAAGTGTGATAATATTTGTGTAATATGTAGTGTAATAGTTAGCAGTAATTTTAGTGTAATTGTCAATGTAGGTAAGAATAGATTAAGTGGTAATGATTTGAAATGGATTTTACAATACAGTAAATTAACAAGATGGTCACAATTAAAGAACTTACTTTCTCATTTAGATCTGCTTTCTAGATAAGTGATAACAAATTTGAGTATTACATTCAAAAATCTTTTGAGAATATAGGCTATTTTAAATTGATATACAAGTTATAAATGGTATGTTACATTCAACACGTTTTTCATGTATACCTATATGACAACAAACCTATTCATATTTAAAATTGCTACTTTTGTATATCATGTATGAAAATTCAACAAAAGTTATAAGTAAATAGTAAAATATTTAATTTTCAATTAGATTAATTTAGAACCATATTTATATTGTGTCTGATTTCTTAGGATGAATTTTTTAATCATAATAGTTACACTAAGTTTTTGTGTTTTAAAATTTCTAGAGATTCTTGACTGTATTTGATTGTAAGATTAACTGTTTGACACTGTATTTTAAGTGCAATAAATTTTATTTTAGTGAATATTTTATTGATAATATAACCTAAATAATAATAAAACTTTATATATATTTACTAGGTATATATAAGGTTTTATTAATTTAATTTCCCTAAAAATATTTCTGTAATGAATTGAAGTTTTCAAAATATCAGTTTCCTAAAATTCAAATTAGTTTAATATTCTGGTAGACCTTACAGCTGATTATCGGACTACCGACGTCATAGAATGCGGTGTTGCCTTTTTTACTTCATGGCTTGGAAGTAAAGGTGGCTGTGGGAAAACGCTAAAAACACTAAATAGCAATAATTGTCAAAAATTCCCTTATCGCATTGAATTTAAGGTTCAGAATCAATTGTGCATTCTGAAGCTGGATTTATAGTTTGACGGACTGTAGACGCAGACGCACTGGAAAAAGATCAACATAGACTTTTGTGTACTCTTATTTATAAATGAACGTAAACGCAAGACGGGACGTAAGCGAAACGCACTGTAGCGGAAGAGTTGGTCAACTTTCAACTTTTACAGTGGGTTACTTGCGTCTGGCCAATCAAAAGGAAGAATTTTGTGCTGTCAACCAAAATGAACTGTCTGGCACGCCCACAATTTTGTAAAGTTGCTTATTAACATAGTCGAATTTTTATTTTGTTGATTATTTGTTACAATGGAGGTTAAGAATTAATAAAATAATAATAATAAATAATAAAATGATATTATAATATCATGGTCACCAACTCTAGCCGCTGTTTCTACTCATGCGCAAAAATTCCACTCCGTCGATTTATAAATTGAAATTATATTTACAGTCCGTTTGTTACGTCTCCACTGTCTCCAGTACGTCTACGTCTACAGTGCGTCAAACTATAAATCCAGCTTGAGTGACAAAGTTGAAATGGTGCATCAATTTGGTGAGTATTTCAACTCTAGTATTCAGCAAATTTGTGAAACTATCTACTCTCAAGAACTATTATGTTATAATAATCAGAATTTGTAACCTAGTATACATGAATTTCGGTTACTGTCACTGAGTCACTTGGCAGTCATGGTTAAGTTGTTAGATAATAGGAGTAACATTAATGAAATAATAAACTCCAAAATATTAAAAGAGTTTTTTGTAACTTGTGGTCACATTATCTTAAATTTTATAAATACTTCTCTTAGATCATCAAAGATTCTAGATTTATTAAAAATCAGTACAATCGTTCCAATACAAAAAGTTAATAATACTATTAAGGCGGATGAATTTAGACCTATAAATATACTTCCGCCCATTCATGTGAAACTGCACTGCAACTTTCATTTTATAAAGTCAGGGCTGAATTGGACAATGATAATTACTTAACAGTAATATTCCTTGATTTAAAAAGAGTGTTTGAAACTATTGATAGTAATACACTTCTCACTAAATTAGAAGGCTATGGTATTGGAGGAAATGTTCTTGAATGGTTTAAAGATTACTTATTGGATAGAAAGCAACAAGTGATGATTGATGTTATTACTTCTTCTGCAATTAGTGTTAATATTGGGGTACCTCAAGGTAGTGTCTTAGGACCCCTTTTGTTTATATTGTATTTAAATGATATAAACTTGTTTGTTAAATGAGATTTCTTTAATTTGTATGACACCTTACTTGCATGTTTTGATTCAAATATCTAAAATGAATTCAGCATTGCAGTCTGTTAATAAATATTTAACCTTCCGTTACTCGCGCCAATTTTCTGTGATCGAATACTCGCGCACGGTGCAGAAGACAGGGTCCGAAAAAATGGGGTCAGTAATATTTTTTAATTTTCTTTTTTTGAAAATTGTGTACAATTATATTATTTAATGAATATATGATCATATAATTTTGTAGATATGCGTTTGTTTCAACATTATATTAGTTTAATGAAAAGTTAACAATTTTCATTGTTATCCATTTATATATACAAAAAACTTTAAAAATTAAAAAAAAAATGAAGAGTAATTGCAACAAAAAGAAAGAAATATTAATTAAAATTTTCATAACATGAATTACACAATGATGTAATATGTTCCAAACGCAGATATTTTGTGCATATTTGACAGTAATATTTTGTTTTTCTATTTTTCCGCCAATGACAAACAGCACAGCGACCTTGAGTTCCAGGTGTTATGACTGGTACTTGTTCCGCTGGTAAGCCACATATCTCCCTAAACCTCATTCTGATGGTTCTGGGTAAACTGGTAGACATAGCCCGTACTTTTTGGTAGTCACTGGTTAGTAACATCGAGAGTTTTAGTAAAAATTCTTTACGTGGTGTTTTAGATTCTTCATCTAGACTAGTATAAACTACAAAAGAGTTTATTCCTGCTACATTCAACAAACTAAAGAAAGGAACCATGGGCCATCGTCTTGTGGCACGGGCGCAATCATATTGCGCGCATAATTTATCTACCACATCTACTCCGCTCTTCGTTTCATTATATGTAATTATCATCGCAGGTTTACCTGTGGTAGGGTCAATATCATCTCCATGGTGCATTGTAGAGATTAGGACGTTTCGATTTTTTTTTTTGGCATATGCGAAACCAAGGTGATTCCGTCATTAAATCCAAACATTGAAGAGCCAATGCACCTGCCGTTATTTTGTATAAATTCTAATGGCAACTGTTTTTTATTTTTTCGAATAGTACCTACCCACTAAAGTTAATTTTTTTGATATAAGGCTATCAGCTAGAGGCCACTACAAAACCAATTATCTACAGTAACATTCCTATTACTCCCATAAATGTGTTCACAAAGTCTTTCTACTACGTCTTGCGTCGCTGTACTAACTTGAAAAGGGCCATTTGGTTGTTTTCCGACGTAAACTTCTAAGTGGCTGGTATAGAATTGTTTTGCATCGGAAATGGCAAAAATTTTTATACCATATTTATTCGGCTTGCCAGGAATATATTGTCTGAAACTACAATTTTCTCTAAAAGCTTCTAGTTTCTCATCTATGGTAACATAACCAGAATGAGAATAGCATTTTTTAATGTTGCTGTTAAATTTTTCTAACAATGTTCGTATTGGAGCCAGTTTATCTACCTGTATTCTTTCATGTCTCGTGTGAATGTTATCAAATCGCAGACATTGCAAAATAAATTGAAATCGAGGCTTACTCATTACAAGTCGAAAAGTTTCAATTCCAGTGCCATCTGTTCTCCAGAGATCCTCTAAATTCATGTGATTTGCTTTTCTAATACCAGCAAATAAAGGAGACCAATTAGGGCTTTGATTTCGACAATGTCGGTAGGTTTCGCATCTCTTTGTCTACTGTAGTTATATGTAACACTCGAAATTTTTATATTTGTACAGTCAACAACTAGATTTAGCATTTCTTCATCAAAAATGTAAAAATGCACAGACTTCAACGATAAGTGACCGACGACTGAAGAGGTACATGAAGCAGCAATTCCAAATCCCCACTACAATCAGAGTTACTTGAAATTATTTACAGGGCCGGTCTCATACACCGTGCGCGAGTAACGGAAGGTTAAAGATCAACAAACTAGAGTTAAATGTGTTAAAGACAAAGGCTATGATAATAACAACTAAATACAAATAATCAAATATTGATATTAATACTATTAATCTTCAAATTGACAATGACAAAATAGAAATCATCACAACAATTAAGTACCTTGGTTTTCAATTGGATAATTTATTGTCTTTTAATGACCATTTTAATTACATATTAAAAAAGATTTCTAAAAAATTATACTTTTTTTCAAGAATATCTAAAAATTTGTCAACACCTTTTTCTTTTTAATTGATCCGCCAGATTTCTCTCTCCTAATTTTATAGTTGAACATAATATCCTTCTGTTACACCCATAGTATAATGTCTTATGTTCCTCTGTATAAAGTATTGTACGCATTGCATAACAGGTCTCAATTTTCTGCATATCTTTCCATATCTCATATTCTTGTTTGATAGGAAATTCAAAAGTTATTCGTTCAATGTTTAACTGGTGATGCTGCTTGAGATGTTTTCTTAATTTTTTTCTTCGAAACGTTTATTTTATGCATTCTTTTGATAATAATAATGACGATTTCGTATTTTGACATTTTTAAATGGTTTGCTGCAAACATGGCAGGCACCTGAGAGAATTTCGGAGCTTATTGAACTAGATAAAGTACATGAATCCATAATTTCTTGCTAAAACAAAGTCATAGGTAATTAAATATGGTGTCCTAACGAACCATAACGAACGGATTTGTAAAACAATTTTTTTTTATTGGGAATAACCCGCATCTACTATAGAAGGTTATTAGCGTTGGTACAATATAGACTATAATATAATATAATGATTAATATAAAATATATACTATAAACTTTTTACAAAGTTGATTATAATTTAGAATTTTTGAATTTTAGAATCATTGGTTTTTATTTAATTATATTATCCTGATTTAACAGATAATTCTAATTTTAGGTTTCTCTTGCAAAGATATGAAAACTGATGCCAGTAGCTCATTAAAAAATCATGATAGGAGTGACAGTAATTTAAACCCTTATATAACTTCCAATACCAACATGAGCACTGGAGGACAACATTTTATATGTATGATTTGCAAGAAATCATTGTCAAACAATTACTTTTTAAAACTACATATGAGGACACACAAGGAAAATTCTTTTGCATGTGAAATTTGCAACAAACAGTTTTCAAAGAAAAAAAATTTAAAATCGCATATGAGAGTGCATACTGGTGAAAAACCATTTGAATGTGAAATGTGCACCAAACAATTTTCATCAAAAGGTAATTTAAAAGCACATATGACAGTGCATACTGGCGAAAAACCATTTAAATGTGAATTCTGCACCAAACAGTTTTCAACAAACAGTATGTTAAAAATTCATATGACAGTGCATACTGGTGAAAAACCATTTAAATGTGAAATTTGCACCAAAAAGTTTTCAATGAAACATTATTTAAACTCACATATGAGAGTGCATACTGGTGAAAAACCATTTGAATGTGAAATTTGTACCAAACAATTTTCAACAAAACAAGTTTTGAAATCGCATATGACAGTGCATACTGGTGAAAAACCATTTGAATGTGAAATTTGTACCAAACAATTTTCAAGAAAGGTATATTTAACAAAACATATGATATTGCATACTGATGAAAAACTATTCGAATGTGAAATTTGCACCAAACCATTTTCAAGAAAACAATGTTTAAAAGCGCATATGAGAGTGCATACTGGTAAAAAACCATTTGAATGTGGAATTTGCACCAAACAATTTTCAACAAAGGGTAATTTAAAAGCACATATGACAGTGCATACTGATGAAAAACCATTTAAATGTGAAATTTGCACCAAACAATTTTTAACGAAACACAGTTTAAAATCGCATATGAAAGTGCATACTGGTGAAAAACCATTTAAATGTGAATTCTGCACCAAACAGTTTTCAACTAACAGTATGTTAAATATTCATATGACAGTGCATACTGGTGAAAAACCATTTGAATGTGAAATTTGCACCAAAAAGTTTTCAATGAAACATTGTTTAAACTCACATATGAGAGTGCATACTGGTGAAAAACCATTTGAATGTGAAATTTGCACCAAACAATTTTCAACAAAACAAGTTTTGAAATCGCATATGACAGTGCATACTGGTGAAAAACCATTTGAATGTGAAATTTGTACCAAACAATTTTCAAGAAAGGTATATTTAACAAAACATATGATATTGCATACTGATGAAAAACTATTCGAATGTGAAATTTGCACCAAACCATTTTCAAGAAAACAATGTTTAAAAGCGCATATGAGAGTGCATACTGGTGAAAAACCATTTGAATGTGGAATTTGCACCAAACAATTTTCAACAAAGGGTAATTTAAAAGCACATATGACAGTGCATACTGATGAAAAACCATTTAAATGTGAAATTTGCACCAAACAATTTTTAACGAAACACAGTTTAAAATCGCATATGAGAGTGCATACTGGTGAAAAACCATTTAAATGTGGAATTTGCACCAAGCAATTTTCAACGAAACAACATTTAAATTCGCATATGAAACTGCATACTGGTGAAAAACTATTTGAATGTGGAATTTGCACCAAACAATTTTCAACGAAACAACATTTAAATTCGCATATGAAAGTGCATTCTGATTAAAAACCATTTAAATGTGGAATTTGCACCAAACAATTTTCAACAAAGAATTAGTTAACAATGCATATGACATAGGATATTGATAAATAACCATTTGTTAGCAAGTTGTCGGCTTTAAGGCTGTCATATATTTTTTGTATAAAAGAGTGTGGTATTAAGGTCGCAAAAAATGAGTTCTATTAGTAAAACCATTTATTGTTTTTGCAAAAAAAAATTGTTACATAAAATCACTTATTTCAATATTTTGTGATGCCAAACTTTGCTGCAATTACAGCTTCTATACATCGGAGCATATGATGCCATTCTTTAATAAGAGCTTCAATCAACTGCCGCTTCGTTGGCAACATCTTTGGCGATCTCCTGTTTGGTTAACTCCTACATACTCTCTATGGGGTTCATGTCAGGTGAGTTTCCCGGCCATGGCAGAATTTGGATTACTGCATTATTTTCTTTGGACATAAATGCAGTTACACTTCTAGCTTTGTGGCACGATGCAGAATCGTGCATAAAAATTAATTCTTTTGACCAGGAACCATTCTTTGAACTGGGAAAGTAGCTGAGTTTCAAGTATTCGCTTATACTGGTCCTTCTCATTGTCTCTTTCACGATGTATAAGCCTCCCATACCCTTGGCCGAGATTACAGACCACACCATGACACTAACCGGATGTTTAATCCTCTCCACAATGCAATCTGGATAGAACTGCTCCCCAGGACGTCGTCGGACAAACGCACTTTTGTCCACCAAAATTTGGAATGTTGAGTAGTCGGAGAAGCATACCTGAAAAAATGAAAATATTCTCTGTTCACGAACTCCATTCGTAAAAAAAAAAAGTTGTACTTACTCGACTCCAGTTTTCAACGGTCATATTTTGGAGCTGCTTGGCCCATTGGAGTCTCTTTCTCTTCATGGCTTCGGTGAGCTGTGGTTTTTTTATAGGCTGGCTACCTATCAGATTCTCTTCGGCCAGTCTTCGTCGGACTTTTCTTCTGGAAACATTAATTCCTTCGGTCTTTATCATCGTAGTCAGATGTGCCACACTCTTTTTACGATTTGTGAGACAAATGACCCTGATTTTACGGTCAATACTAGGAATAGTGATCCTTTTCCTGCGCCACATTTTCCAACGCGGTCCGGTTCCAATGCCTCGTTTGAATTAATTTTTAATTTGATTCCATTTACTATAGACTTTGAAACACCTGCAGTAGTTGATATTGCTCTTTAGGCAAGTGTAAAGTTCAGTGATATCGTTTTTATTTCCCTAATTTTCTCTGGAGACAAGTCTGCAATTTTACTCATACTAAAAAAAATTTTGATTTTAAACAATGTTTTTAAATAAAATCGTGTCATTAAAGGCAGCAAAAATGACTAAATAAAAAATATTACTTACCTGTTAAATATATCTGAAACAAAAACTTAGCAGAAATACTTTAAAACATTTTTAAACAAACTTGCAAATATGTATTTTAAGCCTCACTGCGATAACAGCTGATGACCAACTGATATGCAAGATGCAACAGCAATTATTATTTCATACATGAGCAGTCTACCAGTGTTGCCGCTTATCAAAATGTTTAATAATCATACCAGAAGAACTGACAAATATAATACAGATATGAACACCAATTTTTTTGCAAAAAAAACATTTAAAGTAGAAAATAGAAAAATATATGTAGTGTCCCTAATCATTTGGCCACCCACTGTATGTCACAAATAATGTGGTGTGATTGACCATCCGCCGAATTAATGGCATTAACAGCTTCAACGCCAAAAATCTCTAGATTTAGCCGAACTATCTCGAATATTGTTCCTAAACTCCTTTAATTAATTTTATATTTATGTGTCGATGGTTCTATAATAAAAGTTTAAATTTAATTGTTTGTGAATACTTTTACTTATACAATTAATATAATTAGTAAAACACTGTTGCCTAAATCTTTTATTATTACGATTTCTACTACATAAAAGATCATATTTCCTTCACCCAGCCCAATTTTGAATACTTGTGATGTTGGAACTAGTGTGTGGAGACATCTGGACGTGCGTGATGGTAGAACTTCTATTAACTTATTCTGCAGAAGACAAATTTAACACATTTTAATGAATATGTTTTTCTACTATCATTACGTTAATAATTACAAACAATCGGGCCTGTCCTTACATCTGACACAGATAAAAGCTAAATATAGCAGTGATTCCTTTTAAACACAAAATGTTCAATCTATATCTACCAAACTAGGACAGGTTTTTAGACACATGGCTAGCCTGGAGCTAAAGTGGTCTAAGTAACAAAACCACTTTTTCGAGAAAATTAAAAAAATCCATTTTAATGTATAAATCGGTTGGTACAGGAACTAAAACCAAAATTTTTGTACAAAAGTTTAAATTACGGTTACCAAAAATCTTACAAACATAAAAAAAATCCCTACTGATAACTGAACTTCATTTTGTTAATTTTTTTTATTTAAAAATGTAACATAGACCATTTTAGAATTATTAAAAATAGTTAAGTAAACTTATTCCTCCAAGTCTTCACCTCGAAATGGTGGTAGTATGTCTTCATTATCCTCCCTATCACCTCTGCGATTGTAATGGGGTAAAGAAAGATAAAATGGATAATACACAGGAGGTACAAATTGTAGCATTTTTTTATATCTTTCATTTTATTAAAAGATAAGGGTCTAATATCTGCGGCAACCTCCGGGGAAAAGTTTTTTAATACCTGTGCAAATTCTTGAAAAGAATTCATTTTATTTAGATCTATAGCATTATAAGTATCCGAGTAATCATCATTGAAAAACATTACCGATGTATCTTTGGAGAACTTAATTCTGCGTATTTGAGAAATCATGACGCCAGAACTCCGCAGGGCATGAGGTGACTTAAAAATCTTCAACTTGTCGAATGACACAAACTTATCCACCATGTTTTTTACATGAAATGGGTGGCGCTTTCGACAATTTGAAATTAATTCCATCCATGCTTCAGGAGTGTACACTGGGGTTAAATTCTGTGCCCTACTAATAAATGAAAATCGTTTAAATCGCCATCGTTTGGTAAATATGTGTGACCGGTAACCAGATAATTTACATAGATATCTTGAATGTTCGGTAAAACGTTAACCATGTACATAAGAAAATGTAACAAATTCCAGTTCCGATTTTGTCCCCCACAACAGTCACTAAAGAGAACAAGTTTTGTAGCATGAGGAGGAATGTCATTTTTAAAATAGTGATATAAACTATCACTATTTTATATCATTGTGAGGTTCTCAAGAAGTGATTTTTAAATCACTTCTTGAGAACCTCTAGCCCCTTTGGTCTCATACCACATGTTCATAAAAACGTTTTCTCCACCACTTTCATAAGTATGAATTCCTAAGTTTAACATATGCATCTGCCTTAAGTAATACACCTCACCGGTATTTATGTGAGGTAAGGGAAGTGTTCTTTCCAAATCAAATGTAATTAATACACCTGTACTGTCCGGCTTCACACACTCGTTTTTGTAATCTTTCAGAAGTTTCCTAGCTTTTTGAGCCAGAGCAATATGCTGGTCCCTTTCTATTTTTACTTGTTCTGATTTTTCTTTATTACTTTCGGCATTTAAACTTATTTGAAATGCATCGCAAAATTTGCAAGTATCTTTTTTAGGTATAGAGAAATGAATATTAAATTCGGTTCTAAAGATTTTTTCATAGATACTTTTTTTAAGAACTGGTTTTCCTTCAATAATTAATTTACATTTAAACAGTTCGTACATTTTGGAAATATTTAAAGAGGGTGCAAAATATTGGCGCTTTGAGGTTCTTTCTCCATAGTTGCTCTTAAATTTAGGAAAACTATTAATGTGATCACGAATCCACTTCAATTTCTCCTCGTTTATTTTATTTCCAGGAACTTTTCTTCCTCTTCGATTGGGGGAAGGGATATCACTATTTTCTGCTTTTTTTACTCTTAGTGCATAATCTAATCGATGATTACTTATTTGTAATAGTTTAAAAAAAAAATTTACACACGTTCTGACCATTTAGTTGAAATATTCGTGAATATTGTTTACGACTCACAGATTCTGGGTGTATTTTTTTTCGGGGACGTTTAGGTGCTTTAGTTCTAACTGTACCACACAACCAGCTAGTTTGAGCGTTCCAATCCTGTAGTTTGTAAAATCTGTCATGTACCTCTTTCTGGACATTATCCGGCACTCTATTACTGCATTTTGGACGACAATTACATTCAATGTAAAAAAACGTTTTAGCTGCCATAACTTTCCCTTTTATACTAGTGTATTTCTCTCCTGAAGCTCTACATCTCTTTCTGACGTATTTCCCCCATAAAGCCTCTTGTTTTATTTTCTTTCTTCCATTTCTTACTTCAGTTTCGTCCGGTTCTTGAATTTCCCCAAGATTTTCCATGTTTTGATTCAACAACACAGGTTCATGTTCAACATCGGAATCTGTAACAAGAGGAAGTAGTTCAGTATGTTTACTTAAAACAATAACATTATGTAACGTTGCGATGCGTTAAAGCTTTGTTTTAATTAAGCTGTTATAATGGTTTTAAAATAACTCTTAAAATCCCCATTAGGGGCAGACAAATTTAACAAAAATTTAGCTTATTTTGTTTTAATATATTAATTTCTTTGAAAAATAAAAAATATGGCAACAGTGCGCATCAACAGATTAATGTAAAAACATCAGCACGTGGATTTTCCTACTAGTTACTACAATCACTTTCTTTTTAAAATCAATTGCTTCCCTCATTGGTTACTATACTATAATATTTTATTTAAACATGCACTTACTTGTATTTGTGTTACTATCTCTTGCATCAGAATCGCTGCCATCATTATTTGAAGGTATGTACTCATCTTCACTTGAACCGAGATAAGGTTCTGAATCAGTTTCGTCATGAAATTGTCTCGCAGCTTCCACTAGTCTGCGTGTACGAGACCTTATTGAAATATTCGTAGTCATTTTTCACATTAACACAACCGATCTACTAACTAAATAACTGCAACCTCCCGGTTTGAGGTTAGTACCAATGACATTAGCGCCACAGTGTTGCCGCTCTATTAATAATTGTTGATTAATGTGCTTCATAGACCACTTTAGAATTTAGAATTTTTACATTGGTAGAAATCAATAGGTCTATGATGCATAGTGTTACATAGACCCCTTACGAATTTTAACAAATTTCAATTTCCCCAAAAGTAAAAGTGGTACATTGTTATTTTACGGACTCTGACTGAGATTTAGACATAGACCACTTTAGTACTGATAGATTACTAGCTTTTAAAGTCAAATATAACAAAATCTCAATTTTCATACATATGCGACATAGACCACTTTAGCTCCAGGCTAGCCACATAGTTTCGCTGTGTTATCAGTTGTCGAATGTGTAAACCTGAATTTGTACCATAAGTCGGTTGATAAATAATTTACACAGTGGCGCCTAGTGGCTTGAGAGACAAGGTCGGCAAGGTACTTTTTGTCTCCGCAGATAGGTATACCGTCCAATAAAGACTTCAATCATCATAGGAGATTTTTTGTTTTCTTGTTTTTTTTTGTTTTTTCCTTTAAATTTAGAACCTAAACATGTTTATAAATTAACTCTAGTCTACGTTGTTTGGAAGTAGCAAAATGGGTAATAACGTCATCGTAAAATTTATTAGAGTTTTGAAGAGATTTTAAAAGTTTTTTTTTCTATTGACATTTGAGACAAGCTTGACATTCTGTCTTGTTTCATGGTATTTCGACAATAATTTTTGATTCTTTTGAGGCAAGAGAAATCTCGTTCATTTGAGGCAGACGTTGGTGGTAATGAGAGAATTAATGACAATAATGTTGGATATAGATAAATAAATTTGAATATTTTCTAGCAGTGTCATCTATTGGCTACTTTACTAGTTGAATAATGTATCACTTTCCTTTTTTAGGGTAGTAGCAAAATTACAGTTATAAAGTAAACACGTGTTTCATTTTGTTCATCAAATCTCCATTTTTGTTCCAGAACTTTATAATTTCTCAATACATAATTTATTAATTTCGGTAACAGTTTGTTGTAATGAATTGCAATATATAAAATTATACATATCTTGTAACTTATCCCATCTTCCGAAAATATTTGGATCAGCATATAAAACTTTTAATTCATTTTCTAATTTTATTTTATTAAAGAATGATGGATAATATTTAATTAACCCGTCTAATAAATATCTTGGAAATTCTTTGGCGTAACTTTTAAATTTTGAATCGTCAAAGAGGTCAAAAATTCGCAAATCTTCAAAATTCGAAAAACGAGTATCTATTTGCATAATAATAGTATCCAAAATTTCAAAATATAGGTACTCGTTTGTCGAGATCTGTTTCTTTGTCATGCCTTTATCTTTTTTTGGGGGTTCGGAAATATCAAGCGAGTCCAAAACGTCACTGTGTATATACTGCGCGTCTGATAACATCGCGTCTGACAAACTGTTGGCATTTTTTTCGCAACAAACCGTTCTAAAACATTAGTCCGTTTAGGCAAGCTTGAGAAAAATGAAGCAAATCCGCTTAAACTGGCAAAAAAGACGACATTCTTTAATTTTTTTACATGTATCTTGCAAAACTAAATTCATTCTATGCGCATGACAATAAGTAACTAAAGCTTGCCGTGCAATAGTTTTAACTTTTGCCTGGAGACCATTTAATTCACCAGACATCACGGCAGCGCCGTCATAAGTTTGCCCTACCAATTTATTTTTGATATCAAAAAAATTTAATTTGTCCTTTAAAACACCAAAAATATGGCTCTGCCTTATGGCTTTTACTCACGTCTGTAAAACCTAAAAACCTCTCATAGATATTACCACGTAACGCGTATCGAACAACAATTGATAATTGTGAATGACATGATATATGTCGATAGTTTCATCTACTTCTAGTAAAAAGCAAATGGTTTCCTGAATCTCAGATTCAATAATGTGACTCAAAAATGTAACTAATTGATTCTTTTAATTCATTCTGGATTGTTTTAGATACACCGCTAAATGTCTTCGAATCAGAAAGTAAATTAGAAAATTCCAAATCGTATTTCTTAAACATTTTATTAGTTTTCTATAATTACCTTGATTTAACGAATGCTCCGATTCATCGTGTCCCCTAAAAGATAATTCCTGACAACTTAAAAAAATTACAATATCAATTAAACGACGTAAAACTGCGTGATTATTTTTACAATTTTAATAGCATTTTCACGTTGGGCATTATCTAATGAAACATGGATATTTTGTTTTCCAAATAAATCTAATTTAATCTGGCTGTAAGTATGATCTTTCGAAATAACATGTTTATGTAAAGCCCTAAATAATTCCTTTAAATTATCGTAACCAGATTCACACCACGGATTTTGATGTTTGCCCCTAATTGTCAAAACTAAAATGCAAGGCCAACAAAAAAGTTTGTTTTTTATTTCACTCCCAGTAAGCCATGAGTACTTGCTGTACCAATTATCTGAAAATGATCGATTACTTCCCTTACCCGCACTAATATTTATAAGTTGGGACATTTTAGACAAAGGACGCCCCTTATTTTTAATAACAATTTGTTCTTTGTATGGAATTGATGAAAACCCATTATGCAAAATATAATTTACAATATCAGACTTATCAATACTTAGAGTTTCTCCCATGGCTTGCATTTTTTAGGTGTTTACTGAATTTGTTTACACTTTAGTTAAAAAAAAAACTTCTAATATGTCAAAAAACCCTTTAACCGTTAACTATTTACGGCAGACGTAACGTATCACAGTATTACTTTTGAAAATAAAAATAAACACAAAGAGATAGGCTAGTTCGTGCACTGAATATCACTTCAGTTTACTACATATATGAAAATGAAATAACATTTCGTCCCACGCTCGCAATGTACAGTTCGCGACTAATCACTAATCTAAATGAAACATCGGCAAATTTAAATTTGCCGGACTTAGTAATTAAGTTCATATGGAAAGAAATGTATATTTGGTTGCTAATCAACCAATATTCCGTTGATTTTTACAAGTAAAGTCAAGGTTGGGATCGGCTAGCCGAAAAAACAAAACGTGCCTTTTTAAGAATTCATAGGCGGATGGATGTCTCCGATATCGGAACATTTATTTGAAAAGTGTCTACGCAAGGATCACTTAACGCTCAGATTGGACGAATTCTTTTAAAAACCATGAATAAAATTTAGTCTTTATTATCTCACAGATATTTTTTTAGTTCACAAAAACAAATGACATCAACTGATTACCTGCCACAATTATTTATTGAAATACTGATTAAATTAAATATTAAAATAATCTCTAATATCTATAAAGATGTGGGTCGGCACTGCCGACCCTGACCGGCCGCCACTGAATTTACATTAGTTTATAACAATGGTATCATTTAAAACTCCTTGATCCTAATAAGGGAAAGCCACGTGCATACGTCACATTCTATAAGTTTTATTTCGTTACTCTATCCTCTAGCCCAAGAGAGTGAAGAGCCGCGAGGTGTGCAGATGATAGAAAATGAAGTACACGTAAAAAATGCATGGTCTTTAGCAAATTCAAAACATTGCCAAGTCTTGTCCGACAGTTTGATATCTCTTTTATTTAAAATGAGATACAATTTCTGATTAACCAATTGTGTTTTTTATTGACTTCCAACTTTCGATTAACAAATTACGTTGAAGATTCAAAATTAATGACATTAGCAAAATGAAAAATTTTTGTTTCAGTGTCAAACTTACTGCTTTTTTTAAATGAAATTATATGAGTTGTTTTCAGCAGTTTTTATAGTTGAGAGACGTTACAATTTGATTAAGTTAAAAAATAATTATTATTTAGGACATATTACATTATATACTCCAATCGTCATAGACGAAAATGCCACTGAACCTCTAAAAATCATACGAACAGGCTGAATTTTAGGATCCTTTTACTTATTACTTTTACCAAAGAGCTTCCCCCCTAAAATCTCGCTTACAATAAGGTAACAACCACAGCCACCTTTACTTCCAAGCCATGAAGTAAAAAAGGCAACACCGCATTCTATGACGTCGGTAGTCCGATAGTCAGCTGTAAGTCTACCCGAAATTTAAACTAATTTGAATTTTAGGAAACTGATATTTTGAAAACTTCAATTCATTAAGGAAATATTTTTAGGGAAATTAAATTAATAAAACCTTACATATACCTAATAAATAAATATAAAGTTTTATTATTATTAAGGTTATATTATCAATAAAATAATCACTATACCATATTCATTTAACAGAAAAGTTGCGATCAACAAAAACATGCACAGAACACGCGAAACCTGATGTTTATATAATTGTACAGGGTTGTATTAGAATTCTAGCAGTCTATACATCTGAATTTGAAATGAATTAATTTATAATTTTTAGGATTACTGTTAAAATAATAGTAATCAATGATTAATCTTCCAAAAAGTATATTAGTTTTTATAAACTGTCATTCACACATCATTAGTTAATTGTGGTATTAATCAAAAGTCAAAAAATAGAAAGTTCTTTTTTTATACATTTTACGCTTTAAGACCAATATTTGGAAATAAGTAATAATATTATCATTAATGATATATAAAGAGACGTCTTCTTGTGTAAAAGTTAGGGAAAATACTTATACATATATTATTGGGTAGATAGACTTTACGTTAACATTATTAAATAAAATTTATTAAGTCGACGTTTCGATTTTGATTTAACGTTTATTTGTGTCAGCAGAAACGAATGTAATTTAGAAGAATTGTAACGTCATTATTTTTGACTTTGATGCCGGTTATGTCGAAGATGGCTCGAAATATCAAAATGCCGTTTTCAGATTTTGATTCAGGAGACAAAACTATATATGAATCCATCGATAGATCGTCCCTAAGTATTGCATAGGCGACAACGCACAAACGAAAATACTTTGCGGATGTAAAACGAAAGGTTTTCTTTGAAAATGATGAAAAAACTTTTTACTATTACATATAAGTAATATAAAATTACGAAAAATAAGTACTGGAAAACTACATAGGTACAATGAGTAAAATGGGTTACAGCTTTTCGTTTTTAAAATATTCCATTTTGTTTATGTAATTTCGAATAATTTCTTATATTTTATTTATCATTGCTACTCATTTCCACATCAAAAGCTAGATCCACCTTCAACCGGATGATGGCCTTCTTCAGGAGCCACAACCCCTCTCTTGGTATAAAAGTGAGAATGCTTCGATGCTACGTCTTCTCTGTTATTTTTTATGGTGTTGAATCGTGGACCTTGAACGAAGATATGTGCAGAAAATTGGAAGTATTTGAGATGTGGCTATATCGGAGAATACTTAAAATCCCGTGGTCTGACCGAGTCATCAATGAGGATGTCCTCAGAAGAATAAAGAAGAACCAAGGGGTACTTACCACCATCAAATCTCGAAAGTTACAGTACTTTAGACACATTATGCGAAATAAATCCAGATATGTCCTTACAAACTATCCTGCTAGGAAAAATATTTGGACAACGGGGTATAGGAAGAAGAACGTCCTGGTTGAAGAACCTCAGAACCTGGTTCAACACAACATTCATGCAGCTTTCCGCGCTGTGGGAGATAAGGTAAAGATTGCCGTGATGATCGCCAACATTCGTCACCGATAGGCACATCAAGAAGAAGAGAACTCATTTCCACACCACCATAGAGGTAGAGTGATAATGGTGTGTTTTTTATGTGGTTTCCCCGGTAGGCCTAATCCACAAATACTTAAACTTAGTGCAAAATATTATTCTGAGGAACTAGATGTACTATCATCGTCAGAGTTTATTATAATTGAATCTACTCTTGCTTCTACTAAATTATCTAACTCCCACATTTTTGGTTCCACCTTTTGGGTAATATGCTGTACACAATTTTTCCATTTTTGTGGAGGTATGGTGGATAGAGCTTCATCAAATAAATTTTTCATGTCGGTAAACTTAAAAGTTGTATTTTTAACTGTTAAACACAAATACACATACAGTATAAGCTGCCACATCCGCACTGCATATATTTTAAAAACTTGTGGAAGATGGAAAATCACATATTATGCAGTAGGATGTCCTTTTTTTTTGTTGTTTTTGTCACAGATTCTTACAAGGTAAAGACCTAAAGGTCTTTACCTTGTAAAACCTTTTATTTACATACATATATAATGATCAACATATCACCTCACTACAATGATGGTGTCATGAAAAGATGAAGACAGACAGTACCCTGGATGTAAGCGGAAAACTTCTTATTGGCGATATCTATATTATTGTTTTTTAACAAAACAAACTCTTTGCTGGGCCTGAGGATGAGGCAAATATTATAAGCCTCGAAACGGATCGCTTCTGTAAAACTTTGAAAGTAAATATTAGATTGTGAGTATTGACCTTTTTAATATATCTGTTTAATTATGGACTCACACTTGCAAATCTTTTATCATCATAATAATTATTATAATAGAGTTAAAATAATATTAAATTTACTTACTTAAGTTGAGAGAAAACAGCAAACACCTTAAAAACGTTCACAGTTCTAAGTTTATTTAAATAACACTATAATTATAAACCAACACTATTATGATAAAATACCAACACACACATATAGAGCTATTAAAAGTAAAAATTATATTTATATAATTAAATTCAACAGACATAAATGTGATTCGTAAGGATTATTGAGTCCATATCTGTTAAAAAACTGCAAATTATGCGTCTTTGTTTAGAGGTGGAGATTGTCGTTACGCTTGATACGCTTTTGTATATAATCAGTTACAGTATAAGTGATTTTGTAACAAGTATATACATCTTCAGCATCTCTAGATACTGGGAATGGATATATCACGCGTCCGTAGTTTGTTATTCTACTTTTCTGTTAGGCGAATATATTATAGAGTAAAATATTATATTATAGAGTAAAATATTATATTATATTATAGAGTAAAATTTATTGCACTTAAAATACAGTTTCAAACAGTTAATCTTACAATCAAATGCAGTCAAGAATCTCTAGAAATTTTAAATATTAAGTACTTAAGCATATAAATAACACAAAACATTAACACGACATTTAAAAAATTATTAAAAATACAAAAGATATAAAATTTGTTAAATAAAAACTTAGTGTAACTATTATGATTAAAAAATTAATCCTAAGAAATCAGACACGATATAAATATGGTTCTAAATGAATCTAATTGAAAACTAAACATTTTACTATTTACTTATAACTTTTGTTGAATTTTCATACTTAGGTATACGAAAATAGCAATTTTAAATATGAATAGGCTTTTTGTCATATAGACCAAATATTTATGTTAAAAGAGGTATACATGAAAAACTGTGTTGAATGTAACATACCATTTATAACTTGTATATCGATTTAAAATAGCCTATATTCTCAAAATATTTTTGTATGTAATACTCAAATCTGTTATCACTTATCTAAAAAGCAGATCTATATCGAGAAAGTAAGTTCTCTAATTGTGACCATCTTGTAAAATCCATTTCAAATCATTACTACTTAATTTATTCTTACCTATATTGACAATTACACTAAAATTACTGCTATTACACTACTTATTACACAAATATTATCACACTCGTATCCCAACTGATTAATGTTTAATACATAGAAATATGCACAGTCACTTGTAATTTTACTTGTCCAGTTTTTCAATGGGATATTATTGTCTAAGTCTCTTAAAAATGATTCAAATGAATCTATTAAATTAATCATTGTCTAAGAATTCTGTTATCTCTTGTTCCCTCTTCTTATGCAAAAAGTTTCTTCTGTCTTCGGGATTCCTTCTTTCTTTAGTACGACGAACAGTTACATATGATGGTACTTCAGGAAATATATTAGGAACTGCATTGTCTTTTAATTTGGGAAATATTAACTTTTCAATGCATACATTTCCATCTTTATCTTCTCATTGTTCAGTCCGCTGAATATCATCTTCATGAAAATGTTTGGCACATACTACGGAAGATTTGGTAATTGTATAACCTTCTCTATGAATAGACTATAACCCAGTATACCTTCTTTGGGGATCTTTGGGAAACGAAAACGTACTTTCTGCCTGTTTCGTTTTTAAAGTTCTGGCATAATTTGTTTTGCAACCAGGTACACAACAATGCCGGGGCATCTGTAACAAAAAACAAAAGTATTATTATTGTTGTTTTTAGTTTCCTTACTTTGTAACAAGAACCAAAAGTATTATTATTTTCAGTTAGATTTGTAGATTATATTTATACTTGCCTTTTAAATTGTCGTTAAGAATCTTCTAAAAGTTCTAAACTTAATGAAATTTCACTTATATTAATATTTTCTAATTGATTTAAACACAATTTACAAATAAAACATTCTAATAAAGTTAAAAAAACACTAAATTCAACAAACTTTACAAGCCTTCCTATGCGAAATGTTAATCAAAACAAACCACGGTCGGACTACCACGCGTTGTTGCCAAATTTCTACTTCATGGCTTGGAAGTAAAGGTGGCTGTGTAACAACGCAAAAACGTCGATTTACCAAGAATCTGTACAGTAGAAAAAAATGTTTTCAATAAAAAACGTAGCTAAGATAATTTTTAAATACAATTGTTTATCAGCATTTTTGTGTAGAACGAACCGTTCTCTTAGAAACAACGTTTGAAGCGACCGTCGATTTTGCATGACAGTTACGCGCGCGAAATCAATGTTCAATAAAATTTGTATCAGCTCGACGGCAAAAATTCGATATCTTTTGATTCATGACTTATCGACAAAAATCAAGATGCGTTTTAAAGATAAAGAGGTCAGCTTTCGTATGCAGTTTTTGTATTTTGCCGCAAATACTAAGATTTTATACACGAAATACAACTCTATTTGTTCAATGTCTCAATATTTCGTCACGGTTTTGTGACTTCTTCAGGAGAAAACCGTAAATTTATTAGAATAATTATTATATGTAAACAAAGTGAATATTTCAACACTTACAACAAGAAGAGTAAAAATTGAAATCTTGTTAACATATTTAAATGACATTTTGTTTGATTGTAATTTATTTAGGAGATATAACCGCAATACATTGTATTTTATAGAGTAAATTCTTATATTTGACAATTTTTAGTATATAAGTTAAAATAAACAATTATTATAACAGTATTATCGATATTATAAGGTGAAAAGATGCAATTAATAGTAGAGAAATGAGGAAGAGTAATTTTAAAATATGTAACGCTTAACAGTAACATTCCCATTATTTAATAAGAAATCCATGCGCGTTGTGTTAATGAAATGCCTTCACACACAGCATAAGCAAGGCTCCACCAAATAAAATTGTTCCGCAGAATTTCTTCCCAATCCGCTTCTTCCCATTTCACATGATCCCTGCCAAGAGTTGACTGTGCTCTACGATTGTCTCTGATTAATGCTGGACATCGAGCAGTAATGAGAGGATGCAAGTTTACTTCTATAACACGTTGTGGAACACTTATTTTTTGAGCTTAGATTGCTACTGACGGATTTTTTCAAATCGTGTCTTAAGGCTCATCCTCGAAAATCCTAACGGTAAATTTCAGTTTGCTATCTCTATTTCAAAAATTTCTTTCTTTACGAAAACAAAATCTGTTCATGAAGTAATATTCTAAACTTATAGAATATTACT
>OU898284.1:108917895-108934896 GCA_918026665.1 Diabrotica balteata
AAGGAAATAAAATGTTATTATATTATTACATAAACAGAAATCTATAAAGCAGTAATTAGACCTATATTAACATACATGGCGAAAACAAGACCTGCTACATCTAAAACGAGACGACTACTGGAAACAACAGTAATGAAAATACTTCGACGAATATTAGATAAAAGTCTGTTGGATAGGAAGTAAAGCGAAAAAATAAGAAGAGCATGCAATACAGAAGACATAAACGGGTGGATGACAAAACGGAAACAGGAGTGGAACGAACACATTAGAAGAATGGCAGAGGATATGATAGTGCGAATACCATGAGATAAGTCACCAAATGGACCAAGAAATCTGGCAGACCAGATGGTACAATAATTTAAACAATTTAGGAGGCTAATATTGAAGAAGAAACAGGCTCTTAGCCTACATACAAGAAAAAAAAGAATAATAACAGTAATAATTTCTTTAAGGTGGTACGGACAGAAAATTAGCATGACAAGTAAAAAAGGGAGAGTATTAACTATTACTTTATTAGTTATATATAATTTACGTTTTGCATTAATAAGTAATTCATTTTTAACACTATTAATGTCTAAATCAGCAAAAAGAGATAATTCTACGTACCCCTTGCTTTGGAACGGGATATTTCCACTTATAACTGTTCACTCACTTAACACTTAGTATCCACACGACATATCTTACCAACGAACGATAAAAAAAACACGCGTCACCGACGCTATAACAATTGAATTCCTCGCCGCGACGTTGATATGTGGTCCGACGTCGTGTCGGTGTTGGAGTTCCGTTCCCGAAACGTTGAAAACTTCGCGGCTATAGACCGGCACACCGCGTGCTTTGATTCCTTCAGGCGCAACTCCGAAAACGAAAATGACCCCTGCGATCATCGCACTGGGTTAGAAGGCCACGAGGAAGTTGAAGGCGAAGTGGAAAGTTGTTTATGGTTGTATCGCATATATTGTGTGTTAAATATGATTTGCATTTAAATTTTCAATTAAATTAAACAAAAAAGTGCTAAATGTCTTCTCTTTGTTAACAATTTCCATTGTTGTCGTTATCATTCTTTGAATAATTGGAAAGCAGTAAATGGAAGCATATTATTTTATGCAAAGTTTTAATACTTCTAAAACTAAATTAGATTATTTTCTTACAAACTGGTCACATCACTATGAAGAAACTACCAAAGATTTTATTTTTAAAGATCATTTTGGTTTGGAGTTTTTGTTCTTAGATGCTAAATCAAAAAAAGTACAATTTAAAATAAGTCAAAACGTATCATTCAGATATCTTTCCCAATTGAATTTATTAAATTTACAAAACAGATTTTTTACTGAAAATTTTGAACGGTTTACGAATATCTCGATAATGCGAATTTGACATTTGAAATATTTTCGAAGGTACTAATTGCATATCAACTAAATTAATAAAGTGTATTAGGGAAACCCCTTGCAAATTTAATAAATTTATCAGTAGAACAGGATGTTTTTCCACATAGCTTGAAGGTGGAAGTTGTAACTCCAATATTTCAAAAGTGGAGATAATTCAATTTTAGATAATTACAGGCCAGCTTCAGTCCCTACTATTTTGGTCAAAATTTATGAAAAATGTTTATATAAAGAATGTATAGTGTTTCGTTAGTAAATACAAGATATTATAATCCAACCAACATGGATTTCTACCTGGAAGATCTACAGAGAATGCTACCACTGAATTGCTTAGTTTCATTTACATCGGCAAGAGCCAAGTGATCAACGCCAAGAGCTTGTTAGCCAAATCTCTGACGAGGTGGAAGAAAAACCTGATATACTCGAAAATGAAGTAAGACAGGCTATCAACAAGCTCAAATATAACAAAGTACCAGGTCCAGATATGATAACAGCAGAAATGCTTAAAGCCACAGAAGAAACCGGCGTAAAGTTACTTCATCTACTCTGTAACCAAATATGGCATTCCAAACAATGGCCTGAAGACTGAACAAAATCCACAATAACGACCATACATAAAAAAGGCAGCTTCCATAAATGCACAATTATAGAACTATCTCTCTTATATCCCATGCCAGCAAGATAATGCTACATATAATCAATGAGAGACTGAAAACAGTCCTTCAAAGAAAAATTCCACAAGAGCAAACTGGATTTACCAAAGGTAGAGGCACTCGAGAACACCTGCTGAATATAAGACAGATAATCGAGAAATCTAGGGAATTCAACATCCCACTATACATCTGTTTTATAGATTACCGTAAAGCGTTCGACAGGGTCAAGTGGAGACACTTACGGCGAATACTAAAAGAAGTAGGCGTACCACAACATCTAATTACGCTTATAACCGAACTATATGAACACACTACTGGATCAGTTAAAGTACTTGACATACTTTCGAACGAATTTCATCCAGAACGGGGTGTCAGACAAGGATGTATACTATCTCCACAATTATTCAACATATATGGGGAGTATATTTTGCGAAGAGCACTTGAAGGATGGGAAAAGGGCATCTCAATAAATGGTCATAAACTAAACAACCTACGTTTCGCAGATGAAACAGCCCTTTTTGCAAATAGTCAAGCAGAGCTGATAGAACTTATACGACTGATCGAAAACGAAAGTCAAATATTGGTCTGCAATTAAACATATCAAAGACAAAGATCATGATAGTGGATAGACTACACAACAATCATCCACACATAACCACAATTGACCGGTTCGAGGTTGTGAGCTCATACTTATATCTGGGATCATTAATCACAAACACAGGGTCATTACAAGAATAGATTAAACGTAGATCTGATCTAGCAAAAGTTGCCACAGCAAAAATGACCAAAATATGGAAGGACTGTCAAATTTCAAGAGCGATAAAGATGAGGTTGATCAACTGCTTAATATTCCCAATACTGACCTACGGATGTGAATCTTGGACTCTGAGACAATCGAAGAGAAGAAAGATAGACGCTACTGAAATGTTCGGTTGGAGACGAATATATACGAATTCCTTGGACCGACCGCAGAACAAATAATTCAATTTTAAGAGAGCTAAAAGTTAGCCAACGACTCTCTAGTAAAGTCCATCTCCAACAATTAAAATATTTTTTGCATGTTATGAGAGCAAACACAGAAAACATGGAAAGACTCATAATACAAGGAAAGGTAGAAGGCCGAAGATCACGAGGAAGATCCCCCAACAAGATGGATAGATCAAATTACAGGAATATGCCAAAGACCTATGCATGAATTAAAAGAAATGACCAGAGACAGAGATCTCTGGAGACGGACAATACAGGACATCACGTCGACCACTACACTCCCCCTGGGGGATCAGGATTGAAGAGAGAGATTTACATCGCACTGTATCGGGGAGATTTTGTGGGGGCACTTTTCTTTGATCTCTCAAAAGCATTTGATACCATAAACGTAAGAGTTGCTAATAGAGAAGTTGAAAAAATCTTGGTTTTAGGGGTCAGTTCTCATTATGGCTGTCATCTTATTTACATTCTAGGAATATCCTAGAATTTAGGAAGGAAACTATGAATAATAAAGTAGTGAGCATCGATAGTACAAACATAGTAACAGGCCAACGGCTTCATGTAAAAAAAAGAGGAGAAAAGAGCACAATAGAACGATGTCAGAGACATGGAACTAGCAGAAGACATGCACTGCATAAAAATAGATTTATTAGATTTAAAAATTTAAATATGTGAGGAAAAAATTAATAAAAAATTTAAAAAAAATGTGTATAATAATGATCCTTCTGAGGTTTTCCCATAGCACAAAAATTGTTATAGGGCTATCAAACATCTTCAACTGTAAGAAGTTCAATAACGTCTTTATTATCAATTCATCTTCAAAATTGTCTCTTTGATTTTGACTTTGTTTTGTATGATGTATGATTTTTGTTTCAGGGCTACCTACAAAAAAAAAATTAAAAAACGCAAAAAACGGCCTCAAAAATCAAAAAAAAAACCGGCGCAAGCCACCAAAAAAACTAACAAAAAACCCCAAAAACCGGGTTTTGGTTAGGAAACCATGTTGGAGTTCTATTACCCAGGACCCCCTCATAAAGAGCATTTGGCTGATAGTTGTACCCCTATCGGGCATCAGAATGCTATCGGGGGGAAAGGGATGGTCTGGAGCATTGGAGCGCGTTGGAGTGACCCCTGTTTTCTCGAGTTAATACACTTCGCTCCAATTAATTGTTACACCCGAAAATAATTCTTAGGGGGCAACATGTCTCACAAGCTGGGTTTAATTAAATTGCTTGCTTACTTGCAAATAACTATAACAAAAATTAAAAATAAAACTTGTGTTTTTTGAGAACAACCTGTATATACAATTTTTTGGCCGTTTTTGACATAAAATATAATTTCTTGGTTTTGTTCGTCCTGTATAAATGGTTCCTATTGTCGAATATCAACTAAAAACCATCATGTTTTTGTCTCGCATTTTTGCAAAATTAAAATATAAATTTCGTATTTAACAAGATAATTATTTTGGCTAAACGAAAATTTAATCGTAAATACGGTCCTGTTAGAGACCTACACGTGGTAATGTTTAAGTCCACTGCATCGCTTATTGAAATTTAGTATAATAAAAACAATTTCTATGTAAAAAAGCACATCTTTTTATATGTAATGATCGAAAGAAAGCACGTTATTTTATATTTATATACCTACAGAATCAATATTGGAGTCTTTTATAAGTTTGAATATAATGTAGATGACTGATTTTTGCTACGATATAAGAAACATATATTTTCTGTAAGAAGAATTGATCACTTAATAACTCCCTGAAGGACTCATCAATATAAGACGTCAAATAAAACGCCGAGTTAATTGAGCAGACCATTCACTGAGCTATTAATAATGCATCAATTTTTTACGTGATTTTTTTTCTACTGTATTAAACTTAAAATAAATCAAAAAGCAATTTCTCCCGGATTAATCCTGCTTCTTTTAACGCACCCTCCTTCATTTACTAATTCAGTTACTCCTATAAAGGCCCTTGTAAATAGCGAACTCTTCGCTTTTACGGCAAGTCCATCGGAGCAAAAGGGATCGAAATCTTTCTTCTTCCATTTAAGGTGTTTTCAGGTTTAATATATCTTGTCCCTCAGGTAATTCACCCGCGTAATCACAGACGCGCCAAATCGATGCAAAATTTCAAAAAATGGTGTATCCGCTTATGTTCTTATTTATGGAAATACTCGGACCGTCAAAAGAGCATCGTCTGAAACTTTTAAGTTTTCAATTAGAAAGTAATGGATGCCTGCCTTACAGGTCAACATTTGCGCTAAAACTTTTCAGGCTCCCAACTAAAGATATGTTTTTCAAACCAATTGATACTTTCAATAAGAGTAAGAACTGTTTTTCTACCGGTTAGTTGTTTTAGGTGTTGAAATCATGATTATTTAATTATATATATATATATATATATATATATATATATATATAATATATATATATATATATATATATATATTGTTACCTTTCTGTAGTCCAAATTGACCATCTTAAAAAGATACTCTAATGCCGTTATGAATAATTTCGGTGACAATGTATCTCCCTGCCTTATTACACGTTTTATTTTAGATTTTATTTTTTATTTTTATGAAAGAAAAATATAAAGTAGAAGATATAGACACAGAATGGGACACAATCAAAAAATCAATAGAAGAAGGTGCAAATATGTAGGTAGGTTAAAGGCAGGATAAAACAAAAAACGGATGGTATAACCGAGAATGTAGAGAAATAACAGGAGAAAAAGTGCAAGCTAGAATTAAATAGCTAAGAGAAGATAAACAGGAAGACAAAGAAGAATATGAAAAAATGCAGGAAATAGATTATGAAAGAACAAACAGATATAGGAAAAATTTTTACAAATAAATTAAAGAACAAAAAAAAATACAAAGGAAAAACAAACGAAATATAAAATAAAGAAGGAATATGTAACAAAAAAGATTTATGTTGTTGGACGCCAATGTAATAAAAATATGCTTATTAGCGAATAAAAATATGCTTAAAAATATGCTTAATAAAAACGGGTAGGATAATGGCAAGGATAACGTATAATTTAAGCTGGCTAGCAGAAGGTGCCGGAGAGTGAATACTTGGCACTCAAAGGAGAATTCGGCCAATTTGCATGCCCTACAGAGACCGTAGAATTAGAAAATAAATGGAAAGGTAATAAAAAAAACTATAGGTATATAACTAAAATAAATAAAAATGGTTATAGAAGTTGCTCCAAAATGTGAGTGGGCGCCAGGAAAGTATTTACATAAACTTTCCAAGGTATCTTGTAAAGCTAGTTGCTGAAATAAAAAAAGAATCTAGGTATGAATTGAAATATTTAGTTTTCACCAAAACTTTAATCCCTAGCCAAATATGTACAATCTAAATATATTTTAATATACCCAGCACCAATTATGAACAGCTAATCTAGTTATATACAAAAAAATAAATGCCCTGGTTATACAACTGATTCTGGATGATCTAAATTTACAAATAACAAAATATGGAAATAAAAATGGTAATAATTGACCTAAAAAGGTAATTTATTTGCCTCAGGGATGCAACTCTGTATTCCGGCTTTCTGGATTCCGAGATAAGTGTCCAAACGTTTAAATATATAATGATAATAAAATCTAAAAAAAAACTCTCTGATTAAATGTGTACGCAAAAAATCGTGCAACCGAGTTACAAGGGAGGATTTAAAACCTCAACCTGAACGTAAAAAAATTAATACTTATGTGATTTATAATTATTTAGAAAAAAATGACAAGTCTTTCATTATTAAGTGAAATATTAATGTTTATGATTGAAAGAAAAATATGACCAAAATTATTAAATTAATGAAAAAAACAATATAGAAATTAAAAAGGTTCCACCCTCTAAATAAGGGAGGTCTTTCGGCTGGTATCCGGAATTGGTCCAAGAGTAGTCGGGAGAGCTCTGGACCACTGATGAATCAGTCGGCAAATGGCAAATTCTAACGTAATCTCTTTTCTGAGTGTAATTTAATTCAATTCCCCAACAAAATTAAATAAAATGAAATCCATGATTCAGGATTTAACTTCTTGGGGGTAGGCGACTAGTAGCGGCTTCTAAATTAACGATTAAACACTATCAAACAACTAAAAAAACTGTATTCTTCCTTCCACAACAAAATTATTATTCTTAAAATATATTTAGCCGGCTGCTGTCGCCTACCCTGTTAAACGATGTTCTTCCTCAAAAAGTCAAAACCAGAATGATCGCGAATTATTAGACCGATGGTCATGGCCCTTACAGCGTCGTAGATGGCGTTGCTTCCTACCAACTTAAATTTTAAAATTCAGAAAGTCATTAAGAGGATCGAGATTCTAAAATTTATTTAAAAATGTTTACGAAATATTAAAGTAACGTTCTCGTTACAAATAGGGATAATAGAGGACCAAGAATTCAAGCAAGTATGGAGAGGTTACTACAGAGAGAAGGAGAGGAAGGAGAAAACAGCAGAAGAAGAACTGAATAACGAGGAGGAAACGGGGCACGAAGAAGAAACAGATTAAGTAGATAAAGTAGACACAAAAGTTTCAAAAGAGCCAACATTACAAGAAGAAATATAGAGAAGCAAAAATAGAAAAGCCCTTGGTAAAGATGGAATTAATAAGGAAATATTAAATTATGGAGAAATGGAGCTAAGAGGTAAAATACTGGCACTATTGAAAAGTTTATGAAAAGAAGAGAAAATATCAAGGGACTGGGAGGTAGGGCAGATCAAAAAAATACATAAAAAGAGAGACCAACAAATTTGTGAAAATTATAGAGGAGTGACGAATGATGAATATATTGTATTTTTTGTTTTGTTCTTTAATCTGTTTGTAAAAATTTTTCGTATTTCTGTTTATTCTTTCATACTCTATTTCCTGCATTTTTTCATATTCTTCATTGTCTTCCTCTTTATCTTCTCATAGCTATTTAATTCTTGCTTGCACTTTTTTTCCTGTTATTTCTCTACATTCTTGGTTATACCATCCGTTTTTGTTTTATCCTGAGTTTTACTTACCTGCATATTTGCACCTTTTTCTATTGATTTTTTTATTGTCTCCCATTCTGTGTTGATATTTCTCTTTTATAAAAAAATAAAAAATAAAATATAGAATAAAACGTGGAATAAAGCAGGGAGATACATTGTCACCGAAATTATTCATAACGGCATTAGAGTATCTTTTTAAGATGGTCAATTTGGACCACAGAAAAGTAACAATAGATGGCGAAAAACTTGACCATCTCCGTTTCACAGATGACATTGTAATAATCACAGATAATTTAGGAGAAGCCACAGATATGTTAAAAGAATTGGACTTTGCATGTTTGAAGGTGAGCCTTAGAATGAACTTGTCCAAAACGAAGTTTATGACAAATATGGTCCCCAATAACCACTTAACTATTCAAAACAAAGTGGTAGAACTGGTGAAGAAATAAATGTATATGTGTTATGAAATAAGAATTAGCAGGGATAACCAATCATGCGAAATCCAAAGACGAATTACTTTAGCGTGGGCAGCCTTTAAAAACCTGCGAGACACACTTAGGGCCAACATACCTTCTTCTGAATGAAAGCTGCTCTGAAAAGTTCATTCGATGTACATCCATACCATTCTCTCAGAAGATTTTACGCCTCCCTATGCCTCTCTTTCCTTGGATCTTTCCCTGCATAATCAGTTGGATCAAGGTGTATTTCTCTCCACGTGTAATATGTCCGAGATATTCTAATTTTCTTATTTTTATTGTATTTAAAAATTTCCATTTCCTTATTCTTCCTTCCCAGAACCTCTTTGTTTGTGACGTGTTCTGTCCACGACATTTTCAGTATTTTTTTGTACACCCACAGCTCTAATGATTCTAGTTTCTTTATTGATATCGCATTCAAGGTCCAAGATTCCATTTTATAAAATAAAGTCGAAAAAACATAACACCTCGCCAACCTAACTTTTAGTTCAAGTTTTATATCCCTGGTACATAGCACTCTTCTTATTTTGTTAAAATTTGTTCTAGCCTTTTCTATTCTTATTTTGATTTCCTGGTTGTAATCATTTGTGGAGTTAATCATTGTTCCCAGATATGCATATTTGTTCACTTGTTCGACGTCGGTTCCGTTTATTACAAGATTCCCGTTATGTCTTTGAGTTTTCGATATTCTCATAAATTTTGTCTTCTTGGCATTCATTGTTAGACCATACTCTTTTCTATACTCTGCTATTCTGGTCACCAGCCTCTGAAGATCTCAATGTTTTCGGTTAAGATTACAGTGTCGTCCGCATATCTAATGTTGTTAATGGGAACTTCATTTACCTTTATTCCAGCTGTTTTACCCTCAAGAACTTTTTCAGAATCTCTTCAGAGTAGGTATTCAAAATAATTGGCGACAATACGCATCCCTGTCTCACTCCACATCTAATTTCAATTTGTTCTGACAGCTGTTCGTTAACATGTACTTTTGCCCGCTGTTTATAGTATAAATTTAATATGATCCTGAGTCGTTGTAGTCAATCTTCTTTGATTTCAGGACATTGATTAATTGTTTATGTCGTACTTTATCGAATGCTTTGTTATAGTTAATAAAAGATGCGTTTATATCTTGATTGACATCCAGGCATCTTTGTATCAGTATATTAAGCGATAAAGAGCTTCACGCGTTCTTAGGACTTTGCGAAAACCAAATTGTGTATCATTAACATCTATGTCCAGTTTGTGATATATTCGGTTATGGATGACTTTAAGTAGTAACTTTAGCATATGAGACATCAAGATAATGGTGCGGTAATCGCCATTAACATACAAATTAGCCTCAAAAGAAAAGTATTTGACCAATGCGTATTACCGGTCATGACCTATGGGGCCGAAACTATGACTCTAACCAAGACTACGGCTTCGTAATTGAGAGTGGGACAGAGACAAACGGAACGGTCAATGCTGGGAGTGACGTTGCGGTACTGAAAATGAAACGAAGATCTGCGAAGAAGGATGAGTATTGCTGATGTTGTAGAACGCATAGCGGATTTAAAATGGAATTGGGCAGGCCATGTAGCGATAATGCAAGACTCATGATGAACGAGCAAAATTACACATTGAAGGCCAAAGCAGACAAACGTAGTAGAGGAAGACCACCTACACGTTGGGCTGACGACATCAGCTGTATCACGAAAAATTAGCAACAAAACGCACAAAATCGCAAATAATGGATAAGTTTAAGGGAGGCCTATCTCCAGCAGTGGACATGATGATTGTACACTGGATGATGAGAGTGATGATGAAAGATATTTTTTTGTAAGAGTTATCAGCTGAAATTCTTTTAAATTTTTGGTTATACACCTACTAGCTGATTCAAAACGATCTCAAAAATGTTCTGGTAACTTCTAAACCTTAACAGTCAAGGGAGTAGTGTACAGTAATATTTCAGCCGACAGTGAGTGAATGGAGGACAAAATACAAACACATTAAAATATTATATCGGTGATGGTGACAAATCGATATGTATTAGAGTTATTGACCCCGTTCGAGTCGAGTTTTCTTTTCGTTATACCAACCTACTATTCAGCCCGTTCGATATTTTTGTTGTTTAGAAGTTACCTGTTGCCGTTTCCTTCGAATCAATTCAGACGTTTACTTTGTAAACTCTTTTGAGTCTGCTTTAAAAAGGACAAAACAAAAAAAGATTAACAAAATAAAACCTTTTATGTTTTTTTGCTTTTAACTTGCGACATAAAAGAAGTTATGCTAAAAAACTGCTTATATGTGATCAATCTGGATTTTAAAAACTTTATTTTGAACAATTTAACTATTTTATTTAGCGTATGGATAATTACAATACGATAAAAGTAGTATTTAGATAATAATTATGTTCAAATTGGAATTGTAACCTAAGTTAAATATTAAATATTAATGTCCAAATTGCACAGCCATTCAATTGCACCAGGAGAACACTCTGCAAAATCTTGAAGGTCTCCGCTGTATCTGCGGATTGGGCAATCCGCCATGATGTGTTGGATGGTCTGTTTCGGGGATCCACAATCACATTGTGGGCTTTCTGCATGACCCCATCGGTATAGAGAATCGGCACATTTGCCATGACCCGTGCGTATGCGATTTAATTTTGTCCATATAGGGCGTGGCAGGTTTGATGCAGTGAAGCCGATCGACGTACTTGTTATTTTGATGACGTCTGGCTCTGTTGTTGGCATCCATCTTTTCGTCCACTGCTCTTGCTTATTGTAGCTATCACTCATTCCCTGGCAGGGGAACTGCCAGGAAATGGGTGATAGCTACAATACTGGGTATACTGATAGCTAATACTGGGTGTAGAGCTAGTTCGCGTCCGTAGTAGAATACTACATGTGCACCCTGGGTAACGCTAAATGAACTAGCATTGTCGGAAGCCAAACTGGCGATTACGCCCTCCTGGCTAACAATACGATGAAAGACAATTTAACTAAAAAAGACACATTCGAGATACAGTAAATTAGATTTAGGAACGAATACATAATGGTTGAATCGGAAACTACAGATAATATTATATTTAAAAAAATCGACAACTAAATTATAAATGAACTTTGATTAAATAAAAGGCGGATATCGAGCACTGTTTTATTAATCAAATCTTGCCCAGGTATTTTCGCTTCCTAAAGCATCTTCAGAGGCATCTCAAAATAAGCCAAGAAATCTTTTTTCACTGAAGAAATTAATTCGATAAAAATTCAAATTTGATGGTTGATAAAAGTTTCTTATGTGATTAACGTTTAAGACTTACTTCGTCAAATTTGGCCTATCCAACAAAAATTGAATGTTATAAAAATAAAATTGTACATCACACTACACTACATAAGGACCAACACTTTAAAAATTTTAAAATAGACGAAGCTACATTATGGTCGGAAACCGGAGAGAGAATGGCTCCCGGTCTAACGAAAATGTTGAGGTGACATGTGATATATGACAGCTTGGATATATGGCAGTCACAATCATGGATATGTGATCTGCATATTTCAAAATTCTATGACTCTAAACTGACACTACTATAGGAAGTCAACTGATGAAATATGAAATTATCATCGAGTTAGAATCTATGGAGAGGGCATCACGTGACTAAAAACGACCTCACTTCGGCCATATTGTTAATATTATTTTGACACTTTTGACAGATCGTATATGTTTGTTGTTTTTTCGAATATTTTTAGTTTTATAATACTTTTATAGAAACTGTAATAATACAATTGTGATAGTGCGTAATAATGGTTTCTTGTTCTCAATGTAGTTGAAGTAGCAGAAGCAATGTTAATAAAAAATCTTCAGGAATAACGTTGTACAGGTTAGTATACAAATATGTAAACAAAGTAATGGCCCGTACTTCAGAGAATAAATTAATAGTATTTGCCTGTATTAATTTATCTTTATGTATAATATATCGTGTTTTTAGTGTTTACCGCGGGATAAATAAATCATAGTCATGATACTATAACAAACAAGATATGCTCACTTGCCGTTCCAATTTTGATCGACTTGGCGCATGTCGTCATGGTGAGACAAAGCCAGGGGACTTGTTTGTATCATATTTTAACGATGCAACATATGGCAACGTTGTTCCATTACTGTAATGAACAACTTCAAAACTTAAACTGTTAACGGTAAGTATACCTCGATGCCATATCTTGCACTAATAAGTCATAACTAGTTACTTTCTGTAAAAACGTGTTTTGAAAATTAATAAGCAATTTGTAAAATTAATTAAAGAAATATATGAATCTACGATTTGATTGGGTGTATTACAAACAAAATAAATATTGCTAGAAAACATAAATTAAATATAAAAGGCCGGCAAAATGTAAAGTATTTGACCATAAAGGAAAAGCGGGTCAAACTTGAGACTTTATGAATATTATTTAGACATTTATTTTACAATCTTTGTGATTTTTATTTTGTAATATTGTAATTATCATTAATATTTTGATTTAGAATTTGTATTTTAAAATACATTTTACATCTAAAAAAAGTAATTTTACATCTTCGCTAACATTTACATATTTTGCAGCTTCTATTAAGTTTTTTAAACTTTTAATTAAAAATCCTTTGTAATAGGTATATATTTAAGGCCCAAACGGGCTAAGTTAAAAAGACAAAATGTTTTCGGAAACCATGTTCCACCATCAGTGTCTAGGAGTACATGAATGTAGCCACCAAGATTAAATATATGGGTAAAAACCCGTTAACAGATGTTTAATTCTCTCAAATCTCTCCTGTAAATAAAAAATTAATTAGATCTTTTATTAGCCTAGTGTAATCATTTCGTACCAGTGTGGTCAGTCTCATTTTAATTTTATGTTAATGGGTGAGGTTGCCTTTAATATGTTTTATGTTATAACCTACTTCCTTAACCATATCAATAATTATTTAAATTGTCGGGAAAGTCTTAAGCAAACTTTTGAAGGTTATGTCAGGCATTGCCCTTCATAATGTGCTGGCTTCAAAAATTCAATAGTTAATGCTCAAAATCATTCATTTTTTAATCTAGGACTTAATGCTTTATTTCTTATTGCATTTGACAAAAACCAATCTTTTTTAACTTGAAAAATCTTTTTGTAGGTTTTTGCAGGATCTTCCAGATATGTCGTGTTTACCACATCTAAAAATATCTTCCAATTTCTTTCTGTTTTCATAAAACTTCTATAACTTCACTGACCTATAAACAACTTAAAGTTTTACCTACGATTACGACATATATGTATCTAATCATTACCCAAGTTTAAATGATAAATAAGTTCCCGGTTCGGACTTTCCTAAATTCTTAATACTTAACTCCAAATAATTGATGGGATCTCCCACTCAACTTGACTACGGTGAGTCGAATTTGTTGGGGTTTAATGTTATTTTTCGACTAAGAAATTACCTGTTAACACGATATAATGTAGTAACGTTTGGAACGTCATAAATCACAGTTATAGAGAATATAAAAAGTGGAAAAAGTTGGTGTTAAATTTATTACATTTAAATTGGAAAAATCTCGCCAAAAATAGTCTTTCTAATTTACATAATTTTATACTTTTAGAAAACCTAATCTAAAAATATTTGATTTAAGTATTGACCTCTGTCGGAGCACTTCCAAGTACCATGCTCCTTTTTTCTAATTGAGTTCTTTGTTACGGCGATTACACTTTCGTCCAAGAGATCCAAGATGGCTCCTCAGAGAAACGGTCGTGTTTACGACTCGGTAGTTAAGTGCTGTAAAAAGTGCCTAAAAGTTGCAAAAAGTGGTCTGTTATGTGCAAAATGTGGAACGTTATCACATAGTGGCTGCCTGAAGCAATTAAAATGTATTAAATATATCGACGAAGAAACAGTTATATGCTGTGATGAAAGTGTTAGGTTAAGTGATCCATCAAACGAAATCTTGGATAAAGAGGCTGACGATGAGGATCCGAGGATAACTGAAATCAGGTGCTTCAGTTATCGTGTGTGTGTGTGTGTGTGTGTGTGTGTGAATGAATGGAATTTTCCTAATAAGAAGCTCTCCGTTGAATAAAGGTACCCCCTATAAACGAGCTAGGCCACGCTAGAACAGTTTATGTCACCATAGCTCTCTGAGCTATCTGAGATTCTCTCCCAGGTATTCGAGAGACTAGTAATGGATAAACTGCTTTAGCTACCAAGAAGCAGACTACCCAAGCTAAGGTGTGAGGTAATCGTGCCGATGACTGTATAGCCACAGGTTTTTATGTGGTCGTGAACAATCCTCCTGGGGAACCAGACCAACCTCATTGTATAAAGCCTTGCCCTGGTAATGCGGGGCACTGCCAGGGCTCTCCCTAGCTACTCGTGGAAACAACATGAATTTGCAAAAAAAACAAAACCAAATTCCAAAGCTGGACCAAAACGTTCGCCTCAGTCTGAACCCGCAGTTGAGGATGGACAGCAATGTTCACCGCTAAACTCGGCCCAACCGAAGGGTGGACCAAAATGTTCACCTCAGCCTGAAGAGAGAGCTAAGAATAAACAGCAATGTTCACCCCAAATTTCGGCTCAAGCGGAGGATGGACAAGGACCACCTAAAGAAAACCGGCCAAGGCGTCGCAGAATTTGTTACGCCGAGACAAAAAGAAGGAGGAAGACCAGAGAGGCGATGGGAAAAGCATCCAGCGGCTCATCCCTCTCCAGCCCCTCCTAAAATAAAGGTGAAGCTGCCCACATCGGAGGCTTACAACGATTCCACCTTCAAAAGAGGACAAGGACCGACAGCCTCCGAAGTGAAGCACAGGGTAGTACCTCCAAATACCTCCACGGAGGGCACGCAACGGAGACATAAGAAGTTACAGTGGTGAAAACTCCGCTGCGCATTCCCAAAGCTTCGCAGAAGCCGCCTTAAAACATCTTAAGGTTACTATTATTTAATGCTTCCTCCAACACAAAAAGGAGGCAACGGCGACACTATGTCGCCACCGGTAGGTAAGAACCCGGAAGATGCAATAGAACTAATCCAAGAAGCTTGATTAACTAAGATTAAAATGACTGGTTTTAACAGTCTAAACGGTCAAATTTTTAGCGTACCAAGCAATCAACAACCGAGAACAGCAATATATGTTCCCAGGAAAGTCAAAGTTTCCCCATGGCGCAGTTTTGCACCTCAGACGTGCCTCCTGGCACTTTTACCATTAGTGCTCCTAGTTTCCGTACTGCAGTTTCCAAAATTTCAGGATCAGTAGGAAGTCGGCCTTTCGATTTCCATCTGGCATCTGTAAGGCATCTGTAAAACAATTAATATTGTAGATGCCGTAGTTCACATTTTAGCAGAAAAAGCAAACGATTGTGCGCCCACATTTTTTAATATTGAAAAGAAAGAAAACATACTGGAAAACAGTTTTTTATCATAATGGGAGGTTTGAGCCATGTCTCAAGCCTCCTACATAAAATATGTTCATCCCTCTCCTCGTACCAGTAGCCACAATAAAATTACCATTTTTCATTTAACACATAACCTTAAAAATAATTAAATACATAAAACTATGTTGAATAAGTATCATATCCGTATAATTCGTCTACATATTTCTAAACATAATAATGTAAATAAAGAATCCTTATACATTCTGATAAAAAACTTACATTTTTTAGCTTCAAAAACAATTTTTCACTCTAACTTTTCTAACAGACTTCGATTTGACATGGGAATCAGATAACGACTAAGAAGAAATAAGTTAGCATCCACTAAATGGAAAAATAAATTTATTTAAGTATTCGTTATGGATGTAATATTTATGGCTCAACCCTCCCCAGTCTTCTCTAATCTTTCATTGCACTGGTCTTTTTCAATTAAACATCATTCACACTGGATATCGTTATACGCCACTGGCTCTCCATTTTAAAATGTATATCGATGACAGGATCATAAAACATACTACCTACTGGAAACCGATAAAAAAGAAATCATGATTTGTAACGGTCGTTTCTGTCGTAATCTTACTTTTCTGAGTACCCCAATTGACTCTCGAGACATCAGTTCCTTTTAGAAACTAGGCCAGTGAGAATAGTTATTGTTGGTGTTATCTTAAATTGAAAATGTTATATATTTTTTTATTTTGGCAATATGTGTAATAATATTTTTTTATTTAGGAAATACAGCTGCATTTACCATAAAGGTTATTATTAGCGGCAGCTACAAAATTATAAAATTTTCCTTCTTCTTCTTTTGGTGCTTATACTCTGTGGATTTTGGCAATCAATTTGTTCCATACAACTTTGTTGACAGCTGCTCTAGATGTATGGTAGTCATTACTGCCTACTGTCTGATGTTCTTCAACCATGATGTCCTTCTGCGCTCTTGAGATCTTTTGCTTTCTATCTTGCCTTGTAAAATTAGTTGAATTAGTTGATACTTCTCATTGCCCATCACATATCCTAAGTATGTCATCTTTCTGATTTTCAGGATATGCATAATTTCCAGATTTTTATACATACGTTGGATCACAGTGTTGTTTGTA
>OU898284.1:108935396-108954153 GCA_918026665.1 Diabrotica balteata
ATTTCTCCCAACATATCCGTCGAACAAACCACATCTTTGATCCTCAAACAGATTTCACAATCCTTCATACTTGTAATAAAGGCACCTTATTTAAATAACCTAGAACATTTAGAAATATTAAAATCATTAAAAAAATCAAACAACAGTTACACTTAATGCACAATTAGAATTAGAATACACACCAGTATATTCAGTATTATTATAAAATAATTTTATCGATATAAATAATATTACCTGAACTACTCCATTCTCGTTTTCTACAGTAGATCCATATACTTAGAGAATTGTTACCACAAACATCAACTTTTAACATCACACAATACTTGGTAGTTACTTCAATACCATAGAAAAACAATTTGTCCAAGAACCCATTTAATAAAATACATCTGATATACAGGTTTGATATACTTCTCAGTTTGTTTTAAATCTTCAACATAAAATTAAATCCAGCACACCATGATGGATCGAATTTCGTGTTCACAGAATTTCTCCTCTTTTCTTTTCTTCAACATATCACCAATAAAAATAAAATTTCCTAAAACTAAATTAAACATCAGTAATGAACTGGTATGGTACCTCAATTATTTAAACCCATATAATTATTATTGCATTCCATGGGTTTCGACAATTTACTTAATTTACAACAATTTCATTTCAAATCAACCGTGGTTTATGGATTTCAACATGACTGAAAATTGTTCAGACTAGCTATTCGGATTACATATATCTATACTATTCATAATCCTGTATAGATTTAAAATTTAAATAGAAACATTACCTTTCAAAAACAGATTTTAATTTTAATCAAAAATTTTTAAAAATTCTTACTAAAACTACTGTAAAAAACTCACCAGTGTTCTTGTCGGTTTGAGGAATGTCTGTTCGTATGAGACAAAGAATTGAAATAAAATATATTTTACACCGGTTTAAATGTGTGTACCTGCTGCCGGGGATGGAATCAATTTCCGGTTCCAATTGTCATAAAATTAGTATTACCAACTAATTATTCAAGATTTAAGTCAGTCAATTACTCGAATTCAATATTTAAATAATCATCAATATTCACCCAATTACTACTTTATTTAATTATTAATTATTACAATTTAATAAAAATATTTTAAGAAATGTTCATACACATAATAGATAGCTCAGACCGACAATCATTTCAAATAAAAAAATTCTCAGGCAATTTGTAAATTTGTTATATCTTTCAATTACAAGTACACTTGTTTGTATTTACTAAATAATCATTTTAATTTGTTCTGAAATATTTAGACTAAAATTGGTTAGTTATAACAAATGATGTATTTCAATTATTCACATTGTTACCATATAAAAATTTTTGAATTTGAAACTTACTAATTAAATTTGTTAAAGTATGCCAATATTAAAACATCAATTTACTTTTGATTTCAAAATTAAAAAAATTTTGATACATTCATTAATATCAACATACTCATAATACTGAATAACTAAAATTACAGTATTTAGTAAGAGAAGAAGAACTGTCACACTTCAACCTACATATGTCAAATTTTACCTCTTAAATCTAATAGATTAAATATGAAAAACTCATTTCTTCCAACAAGTGAGATGTAGTGCTAACAGTTTCTTCCATCCCCAAGTTTTAGTTTTAAATTCAATGTTTGTCCGTAATTTAGTGTTTCTGTTTCCTGTTAATGTGTGTTTAATTTGTCCTAATCATTCTTAAGTTATAATAATTTTATATACTTTTATATACCTTTTTACATAGTTGACTTTGCAATACTTTAATAATTTTGCCAATAGACTTGATAATTGCAAGTCAAAAATTGCACAACCACACAATCGGTACAGCTACTCTTATTCATTGTCATAGAACTGTCTCCTTCATTACATAAATACTCAATAAATAACACACATTCCAAAAAATATATCTCTGTTATAAGCGTAAATAATTTAATTAATACAATAGTAAAGAACATCACTTTCATCTGACAAACAACAACAATATACCTATCTCTAATTCATTGGATCAAATCTGTTCTCCTCAAGAACTTCCCGTCTCCAATCAAACAATACATGATTTTTGCAACCATGACCTACATCCATCAATTAATAGAGTACCGGCATGTAAGTAATGTTTGTTTTGTTTTGTTTTATTTATTTGCTCATTTATTAATTTATTACAACAAAAGATTGCTACTTTATACCAATTGTGGGCCTTACCTTGTCTGTTACTACCTTTTATATATTCAATTATTCATTTTGAAAACCACAGACATGTAATATTGGCATAATTACTATAATTTGTATGAACTAATTTATTTATTTGTTTATTTTATCTTTATGAGACACCACCCTAATTGGGTTTATTTTATTGCAGCATTAGTTTAACTTTGTATCTCGACCTGAGATGCTTTGCAAATTATAGAAAGCGAAACCGGTCGTCAGATTGTTAAATTAAATTGATTGTGAGTAAGTCTTATTATTATTTCTTTACCTAGAAAATATTATGTATTATTGTGCATGAAATGTCAATAAATTAATTTAAAACTACAATTGTAGCTTTAATTCCCAAATAACGTAGTAAATTATATAAAATATTATATTAGACTTTTTTGTTTCAGCTGTCTTTGGTAACAAAAAATTTTTAAGGCCGAAGTAGTAGACCATGAAAGACTTCTTTAAGGTCTGGAAAGTTCGGATATAGACGTTTCAGATTCTGAAAACTATGATGACGGCCTTGATCCAATGAAGAATTGTCTCAGCAATCAGATTTGGCTCAATTTGGCTCAGATGATGAACAAGACACAGAAATACCATCCGAAGATGAATTAGATAACGTGCCACTCAACGAACGAAAGAAAAATTGAGAACCGAAATACATGGAATAAAATGGGTGTTTTTGTCCCTCAGTATGTAGATTTTATTGGAATTGTCGATACAGTCCACGAGAGGCAAAATTGGAAAGTTGAAAACTACGTCGGTATGTATTTTGATGATTCAGATTTTGAGAATATTTGTAATTGTACGAATATTAAATTTTTGCAAGAAAAAGGAAAAGCTTTGAACGTTACTCTATATAGGGTGCAAAATTTTTTGGAATATCTATCCTAATGTCCTCTCTAAAAGTATCCACAAATTAGAATGTTTTGGGCCAAGACAACAAGAGTCAACAGTATTGCACAAGCCATGACACGTGATAGATATTTTCAAATCAGAAGCAATTTAAAAGTAGTTATTGACGCTGATGTGCCTCAAGATCAAAGAAATGCTGACAAATTATTTAAGATCCGGCCTTTGATTGAAAGAATACGAAGAGGTTGCTTAACACTTCCAAGATACAGTGAGGTTGCTGTGGACGAACAAATGATACCTTTTACGGGAGTGTGTAACATGAAACAATTTTTTTCGAGGTAAACCTAATCAGAAGGATTAAAAAATTTTATCTGCGCCACTCCCAAAGGATTAATATTAGACTTCGATATTTATCAAGGGAAAAATACATTTCTGCAGAATGATGATGATGTTAAGAAGTTAGGTGTTGGTCCATTTGCAGTAATTAAGTTATCTACAACATTATCAGAAGGAACACATGTTTTCATTGATAGATATTTCACCACCTTACCTTTACTTGAGTACATGTTAAAACAAAATATTTTTTTAACTGGTACAATAATGAGATCCAGAATACCCAAAGCATCAGATAAGGTGATGAGTCGATTAGGTCGTGGTTCTTCTGATCAAGATGTAAGATCTGATGGAAAAATTAACATAGTCCAATGGTATGACATGAAATCAGTTATGCTAGCGTCAACTATGTTGCAAATAGAACCTTCAGATGAATGTAAGCGATGGTCAAAAAAGGACTCCCGATATGTTGAGGTACCTAGACCAAACATTGTTAAAAAGTACAACGAATCCATGGGGGGAATAGATTTAATTGACAGGATGATCAGTTATTATCGAATGGGAGCTAGAAGTAAGAAATGGACAGTAAAAACCATTTTTCACTTATTTGATCTTGCGATTGCCAATTCTTGGATTCTGTACAGAGATGACCATAAGCAACTGGGTGATGCTAATAAAACCGTTATGCAGTTCCTGGAGTTTAAAATAGCTGTTTCTGAGTTGCTCCTTAAAGATAACATTTCTGAAAATTATTTTGAGAACATTTCAACACTGGTAACTAGAAACAGTTACAAACCTAGAACATCACTTCAAACGCCTACTAAGAGAAAGATACAACACATTCCTGCAATGGCATCGAGTTAAAAAATTCTGTTAGATGTAAGCTTCCAGGTTGTAAGGGTAAAACAAAAGTTTATTGTGAATCATGTGACATATTTTTATGTTTAGCGGGAAATAATAATTGCTTTAAACAATTTCATTTACAATAAGTTTGTATTGATGCGATCCTGATTCCTTTTAAATGGACATATTTTTTTTCACATTCAGCAAAAAATAAAAATTCAGAAAAATTTACATGTGTTTTTATACTAAACATCAAACAAATTCTATTATTTAATCAAAAAAAAAAAACAAAAAAGATCGGGTCAGGTCTCAGGAGGTTATGATCAAATTGTGTAAGAAATCAAAACAAAAACAAACAGAATCTTACTCTAAAAAAGCGGCAACACTTCAAACAACTTTGTCACCGCTCAACTGCCAATAAAATTTGAAGTATTCCCGTATCAGTGGGTACAATTGTCTAATCTATTAATTTAATATTATTATTTTGTGGAATATTATACTTAAAGAGTCATTTCATAAAATTTATATTTTTAATAATAACAAATGTTTTTGGTTATTTAATCAATATAATTCTAAAATTCCCAATATACCAATGATTACATTTTTCTGATTATTATACGTTGATTATTATTATAGGTTGCCGCCTATGAAAGATCGAGCAGTTCCTTATGGGTTTAGTATTATTAGCTATGTTAGGAAAATTTGAACTCCAAGGTTGACGTTCTGGAAATTTTAAGTATAAATGACGTCACTTTATATAAATTGTGACGTGCAAGCATTTTTATATGAAAAATTCTATATTTTTTGAAATACTAAACAATGATGCCAAACACGACAACATCCCTTTCCTTGTGACAGGGGTTAACAATAAAATCTTAATATAAGGCCACCATAAAAAAACAAAAATAAAAACTTTTTGATTGACGTATTATCCGAATCTGAAATAAAAATTGGGGTTTCGATTTAAGATTTCAAAGGTTCCCTCGCTCCAACACAATATCTCTCTGCTTGTTTGGTGGTCATATTTGGTGTCATTCGATAGATTTTTGAAAAATATTAAAACGTCCTTTTTGGTTCTTCATTTAGCAGTATATTTCTTGAGATATTAGCGTGGTTCCATAATTTCTCTAGATGCCTCAAGCAAAATTACTTATTTTTGCATTCTTTTCTTTAAGTTCCATCTTCTATCGAAGGTTGGAAAATCATCATGGCTATGCGGACTCTGTTGACTGCCGCTCTAAAAAGTTCTGCACTACTGCATTCAAACCATTCTCGTAAGTTCTTAAGCCAGGGTATTCTACGTCTTCCCACATTTCCACGCTTTCCTCGGATTTTGCCCTGCGTAATAAGTTGTAATAATGCGTATTTTTGCCCTTTTATCATATGTCCTAAGTACTCAAGTTTTCGTCTTTTAATAGTTAATATTATTTCCGCCTCATTTCCTATCTTTCTAGTTCACTTCCACGTTTGACATTCTTTGAATCCATGATATTCGTAGTATATTTGTAACACCAAAATTCAAAGGCGGCAAACTTATTCAGATGGACCTGTTTTAGTGTCCACGCTTCCAAGCCATAAAGAAGAGTAGAGAACACGTAACATCGAAGCATTCTCAGATATAGTTCTAACCTCATATCCCGACAACAAAGAAACTTTTTAAGTTTAATGAATAATGTACGTGCTATTTCAATACGTGTCTGAATTTCTTTGGTTTGGTCTATATCTTATGTTATCCATGTTCCTAAGTATTTATAGTTATTAACACTCTCAATTGCAGTATCTTCAATAGTCACTTAGATATTTGCATGTGCAGATTTATTCATGATCATGCATTTCGTTTTTCTTTAAATTTATCTTCAGTCCGTACTCATGACAGCGTTCATTAAGGCGTTGCATTACGTTCTGTAAATCATTGTTGTTATCTGTCATTATTACTCTATCGTCTGCAAAACGTAAGTTATTCAAAACTTTTCCATTGAAAGATATACCTTCTATTGAGTCTGAGAGCGCTTCTTGAAATACCACATCACTGTAGACATTGAAAAGTATTGGGACAGCACGCAACCCTGGCGGACTCTCTGTATTTTAATATTTTCGGTGTACTGGATGTCAACTCTTACCTTGGCATTTGATTCCAATCAAACAAGGTTTTGTTTTTTCTCCAAGTGGTTTGAGTTTGAATTTTTACCATTTTTGGTCAATAGTTAGAGTTTCTGCATTATCTTCTTAGACTTTCCTTAAGTTCTCGTTTATTTTAAATTTGGTTTCCACATATGTGTTATCTTGTTTGAGACGTCTTGAATCCATGATTTTCTTGTTACTAGGGCTGTTGACCTTTTATAGTTCATTCATAAAAGAAACACGTGCGTCTTTACTGAGAGTTCATTGTTATATGAACAAAAATATAAAGTTTTAAAACACAAATGTCATTGAATACAAATAACGTTATCTTCTTTCGTCTTTGCTTGATAGAATGTTTAAAAATATCTCTTAACTTAGCAAATTATCTTTAATAGTTTTTTAATTCGTTACCATCTTTCATCGGTTGAGATTTTATCTTTCTTGCTTCTGTTTCTCGTTCTTGGCACATCTACTTGAGTTGGTATTGGTTACAAGGCGTTGTTGTGTCGGCATAAACAATCCAATTCTTTATCCTCTATTTGCTATCTGCTCTCTGCTATCGTTTATCCTCTATCTGTTTATCGTCTATCCGCTATCTCCTATCTACTATCTGCTATCCGCTATCTGCTAATCTCTATCCTATATCTGTTTATCGTCTATCCCGGTTGAGCTCCCAGAATGTAGAGTTTTTCTTGTTGTCTAGGGTTTAATAATGATAGGCCACAGGTCGATTCGAATTAGAACAATAACTTTATTATTCAACTCCAAAATTACAGGAACATACAACTAGCTAATGTAAACAGCTTATTCTTCTAAATTCTTTTCTCAAGTTTTTACAGATGAATCTAACGATACCATTCCTCAAATAATGTGCCTCGTTTGTCTAAAATATATCTTTCACACCGGATGAAATTAAACATCATTTAAGGAAACTGCGAAATAATTCATCACCTGGATTAGACGGACTCACCTCTTTTTTCCTCAAACAATGTGCAGATTCTGTCGCCATCCCTATATCTCTCATAATGACTGCTTCTTTTAATCAAGGTTCCCTCCCTTCGTCCTGGAAATTGGCTTCTGTTACTCCTGTATTCAAGAAAGGTAATAAACTTGATTGCAATAATTATCGTCAATCAGCCTGGTTCCTATTGTCGGCAAGGTCATGGAATCGATTATTTCGGAAGCTATGTCCGAGTTCCTTCTTCATAAAATGTCATCCCTCACCAACAGCATGGATTTATCAAAGGTCGTTCAACGATCACAAACTTACTTCATTGTGTAAATGATTGGTCATTATCTTTAAACAATCGGAATCCTGTCGATGTAGTTTACTTAGACTTCTCCAAAGCTTTCGATCGTGTTCCAAAACGTCGATTACTAGCTAAATTGGATCACTATGGTATCGCGGAAAGTTAAACATTTGGATACAAGATTTTCTATCCGACAGATACTTCAGGGTTCGTGTTGGGGAAGACCATTCACTAGATAAGCCTATCAAGAGTGGAGTTCCACAGGATCAGTACTTGGACCGCTACTTTTTGTGTCTACACTAGTGATCTTCCGCTCATTGTATCCAGTAAGGTTTCCATTTACGCTGATGACACGAAGTTATATGTGAATCCAACTATTAACCAACATATTCTTCAAAAGATCTTGACGCAATATTCAAATGGTCCTCAGAATGGTTACTTCCGCTTAACATTGAAAAATGAGTTGTTTTACATATCGGCAAAAAATAACCCATCACTGCCGTACTTTATTAATAGACATCTTTTAAACTCTGTAACCTCACACAACGATCTCGGGAGTGATAATTAATAGTGACTTAAATTGGTCTGATCACATAGTGTCGGTGTGTAAACGTGCTAACTCAAAACTGTTTTTGATCCGTAATGTTTTGCACGCATATCTCTAACCTCTGTTAGTAAACTTTACTCAATATACGTTAGACCTATTCTTGAGTTTGCCGGACCAGTGTGGAATCCAGATCTTAGTCGCGATAAAATCCTACTTGAAAACGTTCAGCGTAAAGCCACAAGACTGGAATACGGCGTGTAAGACCTAACTATGAAGATTCATGGCTCATCTTACGACATTCGAGCAGCGACGTCTTCGAGGTGACCTAATTATGTCCTTCCGTATTTTAAAACATAATTTTGGGAACCTAAACAATATTTACTTTGAATGAAGACGATAGATTAAGAGGCCATCGATACAAATTAAGAGGGAACAAACTACTGCAAGGTCCAGGGCGAACTTCTTGCCAAACAGAATCTTTAATATCTGGAACAATTTGGATCATGACACCATATCGGCAGCTAGTGTTAACATCTTTAAAATAAACTTGACAGCACTTTATTTTTTTTATAGGATAGGATATTTTTTCTCGGACAGCATTATTTATTTATTTATTGTGTCACAATTCAATTTTTGTTAATTTGTTTAACTGTATTAACTTTATAATTAGTATTAGTTTTATAAGGATATATTTTATTTTTGTTTATTTTTGCTTTTTGGGCATAATAGGAGCTCGCTCTGCCCTTATTTGTTATATAATAATAATTCCACAGTAGAAAACGCAAATAAATCCTACCCAAGCCAAGAGAATTCATGAGTTTTGGGGCAACCAACTTTCGACGCCAGCTACCCATAACAACAATGCTGGATGGATTGAAGACACCACAAACAAATGTCAACACTACAGGAATATTCCTTATGAACCTTTCACCACTGAAGAAGTCTCGAACATTATCAAAGAGCTTCATAACTGGAAATCTCCTGGACCGGACGGAGTTCAAAACTTTTGGCTAAAGAAGTTTTGTAGTGTACATGAGCTTTTAACAGTATTTATTAATAATATTATTTCTAATTCACAGGGAATACCATCATTCTTTACTCAGGGAACCACTTATCTAATACCGAAGGATCAAAATAACACCCAAGATCCAGCCAAGTACCGCCCAATTACTTGTCTTCCAACTTTGTACAAATTGGTCACATCCTGTGTGGCCCGGCGTATCTACCAACACTGTGCTCTGAACAATATCATAGAGCCCCAACAGAAAGGATGCGCTAAGGGCTCCATGGGATGCAAAGAACAACTTATTATCGACTCAGTCATTTCTAACCAGGCATACACCAAAAAAAGAAACCTTTTTACTGCCTTCATTGACTACAAGAAGGCTTTTGATTCAGTGCCGCATGAATGGCTTATAGATATATTGAAAATATATAAAGTCGATGATAATATTGTGACCTTTTTGAAACATATAATGGCAGAGTGGAAGACTAAAATTTCACCTTCAAATACCTGGTGAAATTAATATCGAAACTGAAGATATCCCTATTAACCGGGGCCTTTTCAGGGGGACTCTTGAGTCCACTTTGGTTCTGCCTAGCGATGAACCCACTATCTCAGCTGCTGAACTCTACTGACTCAGGATTTAGCATCAAAAATAACAACACCGTTGTAGCGAAGCTTAATCATCTGTTGTATATGGATGATTTAAAATTAATGGCTTCCACTCGAAACCACTTAGATGAGATGCTAAAAACTGTAGAAAATTTCTCAAATGATATCAGTATGCATTTTGGACTAGACAAGTGCCGTATACTAATATAGTAGAGGAAAGGAAAGGTTCAGCCCGGAGGTTTCGATATGCAAGATGGCCAAAACATCGAGGCAATGGGTGAAAATGATATGTACAAATATCTCGGAGTAAAACAAGCGCGGAAAATTGACCATAAACAAATGAAAACAGAACTAACTTCGGAGTTCGTGCGAAGAGTAAGACAATTAAATCGGTCATATCTTAATAGTAAAAATTTGTTTAAGGCATTAAATACTTACGCCTGTTCCGCGCTGAGCTACTCATTTGGTATTATAAAGTGGTCAAAAACGGATATAGAGGGTCTTCAGCGGAAAGTAAGAACACTTCTCACAAAGGCGCAAAAACATCATCCACGTAGTGCAGTAGAGAGAACACATTACCGCGGTATCAAGGGGGAAGAGGACTTATGGATATAGGTGAGCAATTAGATAAACAAATTGCTAATTTAAGATCTTATTTCAGGTACAGGCTGAGACATCTACTTTACATCGAGCAATTTGCGCAGTAGATGATACGACGGCGCTTAAACTGAGGGAACAAGAAATGCGCATAAACCACCTGACTCAGCAAGAAAAAATGCGCACCTGGATGAGTAAACCTCTGCACGGGCGACATCTCAATGAGATCAACCAAGAATATGTCGACAATACAGCGTCGAACTATTGGTTGACATCAGGAAAGATGTTTCCCGAGACTGAGGGTTTCCTACTTGCCATTCAGGATCAGGTTATTCCAACTAAAAATTACCTGAAATATATTGTTAAAGATCCTCAAGTCCAAAATGACAGATGCCGATATGGATGCCAAGCCCAAGAAACCATCCAACATCTTACCGGTGGCTGCCAGGCATTTGTCGGTGCTGATTATAAAGAACGCCATGACTCAGTAGGAAAGATTATCCACCAAGAACTAGCTGATAAACTGGGACTTCTCCACACCGACCATCTTCCTTATTATCAATACGCCCCTGATAGAATGCTTGAAAATGACAACTACAAGCTATACTGGGACCGCACTGTGCTTACAGACCAACCAGTGGCCCATAATAGACCGGATCTCATACTAGTTAATAACCTTACTAGACAAACAACACTTATTGATGTGGCGATACCCAACACCAATAATTTAGGTGTTAAATACAACGAAAAGATCGCCAAGTACAGAGATCTAGAAATACAAATCAGGAGACAATGGAGAATGGAAAGTACCCAGACAATACCTATTGTTTTATCTACTACTGGTGTTATTCCTAAAAACCTCATAGCGAACATAAAACAGCTGGGTCTAAATGAACATCTTTATAAGGCCATGCAGAAAGCTGTACTCCTCGCGGTCCAGATGTGTAAGAAAATTCTTGGGAGATACTCCAACATACCAAGTCACCTAGGGCTCGATAACACGGAAAGAGTCCCACCAGAGCTCAATCCTTTTGATACCGTAGGTATCTGGGATGAGTGAATTTTCCCCTTAGAGGGAGTGTGTGCCGTATGGCTAAATCTGGATAATAATAATAATAAAAATATGGTTGACATCAGGAAAGATGTTTCCCGAGACTGAAGGTTTCCTACTTGCCATTCAGGATCAGGTTATTCCAACTAAAAATTACCTGAAATATATTGTTAAAGATCCTCAAGTCCAAAATGACAAATGCCGATATGGATGCCAAGCCAAGAACCATCCAACATCTTACCGGTGGCTGCCAGGCATTGGTCGGTACTGATTATAAAGAACGCCATGACTCAGTAGGAAAGATTATCCACAAGAACTAGCTGACAAATGGGACTTCTCCAAACCGACCATCTTCTTATTATCAATATGTCCCTGACAGAATGCTTGAAAATGACAACTACAAGCTATACTGGGACCGCACTGTGCTCACAGACCAACCAGTGGCCCATAATAGACCGGATCTCATACTAGTGAATAAAATTACCAGGCAAACAACACTTATTGATGTGGCGATACTAATAGCAACAATTTGCTTGTTAAATACAAACGAAAAGATCGCCAAGTATAGAGATCTGGAAATACAAATCAAGAGACAATGGAGAATGGAAAGTACCCAGACAGTACCTATTGTTCTATCTACTACTGGTGTTATTCCAAGAATCTCCTAGCGAACATAAAACAGCTGGGTCTAAATGAACATCTTTATAAGGCCATGCAGAAAGCTGTACTCCTCGCGACCTCCAGATGTGTGTACGAAAATTTCTGGGAGATACTCCGACATACCAAGTCACCTAGGGCTCGATAACACGGAAAGAGTCCCACCAGAGCTCAATCCTTTTGATACCGTAGGTATCTGGGATGAGTGAATTTTCCCTTAGAGGGAGTGTGAGCCGTATGGCTAAATCTGATAATAAAAATATGAATACGTCTTTCGTCGTACGTCGTTTAGAGATGAGATGCCGTCTTATGCATATCAACTCTTTGTCGTGAGTGCTCTACTTACACTGTGTACTCGACCCCCCGTCGAGCATTCAGCAATGCTACTTAAGTCTGGACTTCGGCTCGCGGTTCGTGATAAATGGAAGTTAGAAATGGGCAACGGAAATAATTTTTTATAATAAGTTTATTTAATGACGAATGCAATCCTACAAAAATAAACTTCTTTTTATCCCGTCCAGTTCCAAAAATATATATTGGAATATATTTTCTAATTATTTTTACCGAGTTATACTTTATCGAAAACGTTCATCATTTTGGCCAAAATGTAGAAAAAACAACTGAAAGAGTTTTCTGAGAACTGCGATAAGCTGTGACGTTAAAAGGAAACGTTTGTTCCGAGACGAGGAATGTTTTTCTTTGGAAAAGTTTAAAGTAAAGTGATAGTTTGGGGAAGTACAAACGGTTCTTATTAGAAGTTTACTGCATAGTTCTAGGCCGGGAGATTGGGGATACGAGACTTGTTGAAAAGCTGTTTTAGGTTAATATTACAAGATATTTAAAGTTTGTTTTTAAAATGCTTTATAAAACATTACCAGTAATGGTTCTAATTATTTCGTATAAAATCGTTATTTTATTCCAAACGGGCCAGGATACCAATACTAATAATAATAATTTTTTTTTATTAAATTTGCAAATTTACAATCTGTTATTACAAGCTATTAGTAAATGTGATTATTGCAAATACATGAGAGGAGAAATTATCCATTGATAACACTCCCGATAATAACACTAACACATTAAATTAATGTATGATTATAATTTAAAACTAAAATTGAAATGAAAATTAAAATTAAAAGTGAAATTAGTGAATAAAGTCTGTTGGCCACTGTCTCTTTAATCTTCGTCTGACTTCTGGTTGGAGGTGTAGTTGTCTTGCTTCTCGTTGGGGTGGGTTGGCAGATGTTCTAAATAATTTCTTGTTAGTCTGCTGATTTCATCTTCAACGAACGGTATACCAGAGTCACAGTATAAAGAGGTTCCAACCTCTTTATACTGTGCCAGAGTCATCATGCAGTGTTTTGTTATTAACGTACCACGGCGCGTTGAAAATCATTCTGTGTATTTTGGATTGGATTCTCTAAATGATTTTGGTATTAGAAGGGTTTGCACAGCCCCATAGTTGCATTCCATTTGTTTATATAGGCTTTTATTATTCACTTATACAATAGAAGTTTTTTATCTGTTGATAACTGTGATTTTCGACCTATTAACCAATTCATTTGACGTATTTTCATGTTGATTTAGATTTGTTTTGCTAAGATGTGTGCTTTCCAAGTGAGTTTTTGATCAAGTGCCATTCCCAGGTATTTGACTTCTGTTTTTACTGGTAGTAGTAGTATATTGTTCATTCTGATTCTCGGACATATGATGTTCCTATTGGTGAATGTAATTTGATTAGACTTATAATGGTTAACTTTGATTTTCTATCTATTCATCCAGTCTTGTACTAGGTTCAGGTGTATTTGAAGGTTTCCTGATGCTACTTGGGGGTCATCATCGATGACTATTATTATAGCAGTGTCATCTGCGAACATGGCTATTGTGGTCGTATTTGTTGTTGGGATATCAGCAGTGTATATGAGGTACAGGAGGGGACCCAGGACACTTCCTTGAGGGACACCGAATTTTATGGGATAGTAATGAGAGGTTTCTGTAAGGAATCTGACTTGAAAGTAATCTTCTGTGAGGTATGATTTTAAAAGTCGATAGTGAGGGGTGGAAAAGGATGACTTAAGTTTATATAGGAGGCTGTCATGCCAAACACGGTCGAAGGCTTGTTCTTTATCTAGGAAGGCAGCAGTGCAATTTTTTTTCTCTTCGAGGCATACATTAATGTTTTTTTCAATCCTATGACACTGTTGTAGAGTTGAATGGGCTTCGCGAAAACCAAACTGGTGGTTTGGGACCACTGAATTAATTTCGATGTCTTCTGAGATTCTTTGGAGCAGTTGTCTTTCTAAGATTTTTGACATTATTGGAAGTAAGCTGATTGGTCTATATGAAGCAATAGTATTTGGTGCTTTATTTGGTTTACTTATCATAATTATTTGTGCGAATTTTCAATTAACCGGGTAGTAGGCTAATCTTATGATACTATTATATATCATTGTTAGAAGGACAATTGCTTTTCTCGGTAATTTTTTTAATATTAGCCCGTAATCATGTCGAAGCCTGGTGCTTTGTAGTTATTGCATCTAGAAATTTGTTCTTTTACCTTATTAGGAGTAAATCATATGATTGGTAGCATCATTGGGCATGGAGTGTCTAAGAAGTTTTTAAATTGTTCTTCGTTATTATGGTTATTAAGTTCAGGTGCACCAAAAACGTGTGAGAGATGTGCAGCAAAGATTGATGCCTTTTCTTGTTCAGTTTTTCCCAGCTTCCATCGTCTTTCCTTAGAGGTGGTATGTGCTGTGTAGGCCTCTTGAATGATTTCGTTGCTTTCCAGATGCTGTGGTCTTCTTTTCACAGGCTGTTGATGAATAGTTCAAATGTATCATTCCTCGCGTCTTGTAGAGTAGTTTTAAGTTGCCGTGTTAATCTATTGTATTCATTTTTGTCTATAGGATTGCGACTTCTTTGCCATATGCGCCTGGCTCTTATTTTTTGTGCAACAAGACGTTTTATATATATACGGGTATATTGGTTGTCACTTGGTTCTTTGTCATTCTGAGGGGGTGTAGCTATTTCTGCGGCTGCATGTATAGTTTGAGTGAGAAGAAGCACAGCGTTATCGGTATCGTCTGGTTGCTTTAATCTTATATTTAAATTTAAATTTTCATTTATGTAAGACTCGATTACATTCCAGTTGGTCTTTGATGTTGTCAACTTAGGAAAATTCGGACGTTTTATAATATGGGGGTATGGTAGGTGGGCAGATCCCAGGATGGTTGTACGTCAAAATAAATTAAGGTCATGCTATGAAGGATAAAGAAGTCGAGTAGATCTGGGATTTTATTTGGATCTGATGGCAAGTAGGTGGGTTGCCCTGTAGATAAGTAAGAGCTGTTTGTGTTAGCTATGGCTTGTCTGAAATTTTCCCTTTGTCGTACATAGTCTCGACCCCAGTCTGTATGCTTGGCATTCCAGTCACCTCCAATTAAGAATTTGTTGGAAAGATGTTTAAAGAAGTTTTCATATTCTGTTGTGGTGATATAATGTACAGCCTTGGAGGTCTGTACATTGCCGCGATGTTAAAATACTGCGGTTGAGAACTAATACAGATTACTGCAGCTTGTATTTTTTCCGTCTGATACATTGTTTCCTCATAGTGTGATATGGTGTTACGTACAATAATAGCAGCGCCACCGTATGTTGTTCCATCAGGATGGTTGATGTTGTAAATAGAGTAATGAGGGATCTTGAACATCGTTCTGTCAGTGAACTGGGTTTCCGATATGAGTAGAACATCAATTTTGTTATGTTCAAGAAAGTTAGTAACTTCTGTTGTTATGGTTGCTTAGGCCGTTGGCATTCCATTGTGCAATTCGTAGTGACCTAAGTTCCATTACTGAGTTTATTTATTACTGTGGGAAGCATGTTTAAGATCACGCTATTTTGATTTATTAGTTGTGAAAACATAGCTTTGAATTCGTTAAGGAAACTCTTCATCGTCTCTCCAATGTCACTGTTTGTATTGCTTCCATGTGTTTGACTTGTTACTTAAGCGTAAGTTGCATGATTTTGGTTGTATGAGTTCGTCTTATTATGGACATTATTTACATTTGTTCCACCTGTTGCTTGTGTGTAAGTCGCGTGATTTTGATTGCTTAAGTTCGGATTATTCTGTACTGTATTTCTGTTATATGGCAGTTGATTGTTCGCTGAAGTGTGCGATGATAATCCTCTTGCTCTGTTTCTACTGCTAATTAATTCTTTATATACTATGCATCCTGTGAAATTTGCAGTGTGTGCTCCATTGCAGAGAGCGCATATGGCAGGTGTGTCCGTAGGTTTTTTTACAATCGGCTGACATATGGTTGCCTCCACATTTGACACAGTGATAAGGTCTATTACAGTATGTCTTAGAGTGTCCATAGAATTGGCATCTGGTACACTGGACAATATTATTCTTTTTATACGGCGGCTCAATAACTATTTTCGCGTTGTTTATAAATTGAATTTCATATACTTTTTTATTATTTTGATTAGGTTCTATATCGACGTAGAACATCATTAGAGGATCCTTACTTACTCTGTGTTTTATATTTACAATATTGCGTACTAAATGCCCATGTTTTTCTATTTCACTTTTTATTATATTAATGGGCACTGTATGATGTAGATTACGAATTACAACTCTGTATGCTCTATACTCTTTCGTATGATGCACAATTTTTTTGCTGTTTAAATGTCTTACTAGTTTTCGGTATATTTCAGAGTCCTGGGAATTTATTTTTACTGTGTTGTTTTTTAATGCTGTACAATAGAATGTCTCTGTTTTTGTTACTTTCGATAGGTTATTAACCATTTTATTGTATTCAGTAACACTATATATATAAAAATGGTGGGGGTTTAGTGGTTGCTGGAGTTTTGTTGGTATTTTCTGTACCGTTATTGTTGTCGTTTTCGTTTTTATTTTGTAGAATCTGAAATTTATTGCTGGTTACTACCGTGTCTTTGTTTTCTGTTGGTGTCGGAGGATTAATTTTTCGGCTTTTGTTACTATGTTGTATAGTTTGCCATTCGTGGATGTCCGATGACTCAATGTCGCTGATTTCCTCTGAAGATTCTTCACTTTGTAATGTATGTGTCATCTCAATAGAATCATAAGCTTCATTTTAAGGTGTAGATAATGTGGGATTTATTTCAGGATTGTATTGACAGTTTGAGGAAGATTGTAATAGTACTTGGTTAGGAACATAATATATTGTTGTTGATGGATTGTTTAAAATTTGTGCTGAATTTGGTTGTGAATTTTGTGGAAAAAGGACATTTGGGCATTCTGGTTGAATTTGTTGTTGCTAATATTGAGTATTTATAGGTTGACCATTAACAGTAGCAGTATAATAGGAACACTCACCGATAAATCTGGTGGAGCACTCATTTTAATTGTTAAAACTGTATATTTTAATTTTTAAATAGTTTATAAATATATGTCCACTTGATACACGATAATGACCGTAAAAACGCGACCGAAGCACGTTTTTAATCACCACTGTAATCTTTCGCCTAATTTGTATCGATGCGATGTTTGCAGGTCGAGAGTCAAATGAAAACTAATAATAATATTAAGTTAAAAAAGATGGTCAACCAATACGGAGAAAGAAGATTAAAAGAACTAAAGACATAGAAAAATAGTTAAAAAAATTTGAGAGTTATTAAGTCACAACGCTTGAAATGGATAGGATGGCACATCATTAAACGTTTGACAAACTAGATGAACAAAAAGCTACGAGATGGATTTCAATCTAAAGGAGACCAAGAACACAATGGTGGAATGGCATGGTAAATGACATAAATCCAATAATAACAATATAACAACCAATGGATAGATTCGAACTTAGTTATAAGGATCGAATCGTTTTATAGCTTGGACCTTGACGGTGGCATCATCCAAATGATTAGAAGCCTTTAAAATGTGGTGCTACCGCCGCATGCTCAGAATTTCCTATATCCATCATGTTGCAAATAACACTGTGATCCAACGTATGAATAAAAATCTGGAAATTATGCATATCGTGAAAATCAGAAAAATGACATACTTAGGGTATGTGATGGGCAATGAGAAGTATCAACTAAATCAACTAATTTTACAAGGCAAGATAGAAAGCAAAAGATCTCAAGAGCGCAGAAGGACATCATGGTGAAGAACATCAGACAGTAGGCAGTAAATGACTACCATACATCTAGAGCAGCTGCCAACAAAGTTGTATGGAACAAATTGATTGCCAAAATCCACAGAGAATAGGCATCAAAAGAAGAAGAAGGAAAATTTTATAAAATTTAATTTTATAATTTTGTAGCCGCCGCTAATAATAACCTTTATTGTAAATTCAGTATATGTATTTTCTAAATAAAAAAATATTATTACACATATTGCAAAAATAAAAAAAATATATAACATTTTCAATTTAAGATAACACCAACAATAACTATTCTCACTGGCCTAGTTTCTAAAAGGAACTGATGTCTCGAGGGTCAATTGGGGTACTCAGAAAAGTAAGATTACGACAGAAACGACCGTTACAAATCATGATTTCTTTTTTATCGGTTTCCAGTAGGTAGTATGTTTTATGATCCTGTCATCGATATACATTTTAAAATGGAGAGCAGTGGCAGTGGCGTATACGATATCCAGGTGATGATGTTTAATTGAAAAAGACCAGTGCAATGAAAGA
>OU898284.1:108954653-108967153 GCA_918026665.1 Diabrotica balteata
TCGTGAAAGAATATTTAATGTATTTAAACATTTTGATACAACAAAACAAGAAGGGGGGGCGTTCTCGAAGTATCATAAATGCGCGCTCTTGGTTCTTCATATTTGGCGACTACTGTACGAATGTAAAGAGGATAAAGATTTTAGACTTATTTTGTCCAAATATTCTTCAAAATATATTTGATAAATATCTTTAACAATTGCAAGTTATTTAAAAAAATCCAGTGTCACAAATTTTTGTTTTCCCATTAACAACTTTAAAGCGCAATATTATTGTATTCGATTAAAAACATTATCGAGCTTAAAAATAATTGAGTTTTCGATTTTATCGCCAATTACCCAAACTTCGTGAATTAAATATCGATAGAATATAATTTCAGGATGCACTGAAACTGCCATTAACAAATAACACCGACTATTGCAAATAATTTCCAAATTAGAGGTTGCTAAAATGCGATTTTCCGATGTGTCCCAAATGTGGCTAACCGGTGAATAATGATGGTGATCCTGTTTCGAATGGAATGATTAGTATCAAACGAAATTCTAATAGATTAATGCATTCATCAAAGGTTTTACAAATAAATGTAATTAAAAGTATTTTTCTCTAGTTGCTAATAAATGAAATTGTTTTTCTCGTAACTGACAAGTTTTCATTTACTGGGGTCACCTGTGGTAATATCTAAAAAACTTTCAACTTGACAAGAAGTCCTCTGAAGAAATGATACTTTCTGATATTTTTCTATATTTGTTTACAATTTCTAATATACAGATTGAACGAATTTAAAACGGATCATACAATTTAATATATGACTGTTTGAACTGCATTTGAAATAGTGGACCAATATAAAACTTGGACAAAAATAAATTCATACCTGGGTATAGACATTGTATAAAATATCGTTCAATTATCTGTCTCGCAACAATGTTGTGTGCGTAAAGGAAGCGATAATAGTTCAGGAAGTGAAGCTCGAAAAAGGTTAAAACTTCGCAATTTTTTCGTCCTGCATGGATTGAGTTGAAATTTTAACAGAAGGTAGGTGATAGCCCAAGGATCAAAATCTATATCGAACCGAAGTGCGCTGAAGGGTTTTAGGGGTAAAATCTACCCCTAATTGTCAAAAATTATAAAATAACATATTAAACCTGCTTATGGGTAAGATTTGGTTTGAATTAGTTAAATAATGATTATTTTATACTTTTGAATAGAGTTCTATCCTATTTCAACCCTTAAAAAGCAACCCTTGCTAGAGATTAATGTAAAAAAATTACTAATTCTAAAAAAATGATTTCGCCTTGGATCGATTTGGATTTAAGCTCAATTCACCCACTGCTTTATAGTTTATGTCATGTCGACGAACCCTGATTTTTCTTAGGGGTGAAAACTATCCCTAATTGTCAGAAATTATAAAATAACATATTAAACCTGAATATGGGTAAAATTTGGTATGTATAAATAAAAGTATAAAATAATGATAGTTTGGTGCCTTTGAATAAAGTTCCATCATACTTCAACCCTTAAAAAGCGACCCTTGTTAGAGATTAATGTAAAAAAAGTAGTAATGCAAAGAAAATGATTTCGCCTTGGAACGATTTGCATGAAAACTTGGAATTAAACTCAACTCACCCTTTGCTTTATAGTTTATGTTATGCCGATGAACCCTGATTGTTCTTAAGAGTGAAAACTACCCCTAATTTTCAAAAATTGTAAAATAGCATTACAAATCTTAATATGAGTGAAATTTGGTTTGGATTAGTTAAATAGTGATTTTTTTAAACTTTAAAATACAATTTCATATATTTTCAACCCTTAAAAATCAATTGTTATAAGTGTTATAGGTGAAAACAATTTTTTGTCAAAATTTTGCAACTTTTTAACTTTTGAAAATCACCCTTTACAACATTGCAGTTTTTATAAACTAATTTAATAGATATAAATTGTAAAAAGTAGAATTAAATACAAAAAAATTTATCAACATAAAAAGGCACCATATATTCTTATACGTTTACATAAATAGTTGAAAATATTTACATTTATAGGTTAAAACAATTATAATATTAATTTTATTCGTCAATAATTACATCTTCATCGTGATCTATGTCATTCTCATCTTCTTCAATTATTGGTGGACTGCTATTGCACCCTTCACCTGAGCACCCAGAACAAGTAGAGTTACAGTATAAACCAACTTTTCTGCACCCACATGAAACGCCTCATCCTTTTTTGCTTTAACGTATCTAAAAAAAAAAGGATTAACACTAGCTTTCCCAACAAATAACAACCTAGGCAAATATGTGGAATCAAACAAACAATCACAGATGACCTAACAACAAAACAACTTATCTGGTTCTAACACATATAAAGAATGGATGAAGAATCATTACCAAAAGAAACATTAAAATGTCAACTAGAAGGAGAGGAAAACGAGAAAAAGTTGGAGCGAAGGAATAAATAAAGAACTGAGAGAGATGGCCACAGAAGAAGACCTACGGAACAACCGGACTAAATGGCGATTGGAAGTCGAAAAACGACGGGGAACGTTATACACCGACAAGTATTAGTAGTAGTACCTGTCCTTTCTCTTTCCTTATCTAAGCTTTCACTATTTGTAATATTTCTTCTTTTTTTAATGAAAGAAGTCTGTAAGTTTGACAAAATACGTTTGCTCCATTCAGCTTTAATTTAGAATATGGCTAAACCTCAGCACTTAGTTCGGGATATGGCGATATAAACAAATTAATTAACAAGGTAACGGTTTATGTAAAAAAATTACACCATAAATGAAAATTTAATATTTGCGTTTTAAGTACACCCATTTATAATATTTAACGCGAAAATTATGAATAAAAAAATTGTAAATTTTAGAGATTCATACAGCTACGTAATCCTAAAAGCTTCACCTACAATTTGTGCCCTTTTGGATTTCGGAAAAAAAACCCGTCCCACTAAAAATGTTTATGTATGTTTCATTTTGTTTCTATTTTAGGGTTGTTAGTTTACCAGTTGTGCTTCTTGTCTCGGTCTCCACTGTATTATTTGCTGTGTCCATCTGTTATCCGACATTCTAGCTATGTGCCCCGCCCAGTTCCACATAAGGGTCATAATTCTTTCTATGACATCTGTCACTTCCTGTTCTCCGTCTTATTTCCTTGTTTGTGATCCGATCCCTACGAGAAATGCCTAGCATCGATCGTTCCATGGCTCTTTAGGTAACACAAATTTTATTTCTTACATTCTTAGTGTTAATGTCTCTGCACCATAGATAAGTACTGGCAACACGCACTGATTAAGGTTGATCTGCACCCTCGATTAATTTGTTTCTGATCCTAGAGATGGCTCTACTGCGGCATGCTACTGTGGTAAATTTTTTAACTTAATTGTAGATTTCTACATGACGACTCTGTAATATTTTCAAATCCTAACATAAATTGCAGTTTTCTGTCATTATATCAATTGGCTGAGTTGCCAAGTTGTGTAGACAGTAATTTTATCAAATATATGCTATAACTTATATGGTTACTAGTAGACCAACTAAGCAAAGATATATTATAACAACATCTTTATGTATAATACTTTACTGTTCTGCTATGTCAGTCGGAATATAATACACCAAATTCATTCATTATCTAAACAATTTTACCGACAAAGAAATTATGTATGTTGCGGCTTCCTTTGTCAATATCATATTACCATTAAATTCGTACATCATATTATATTACATTTCTGTTGATAGTTAAAAATTAAATGATCTGGTATTATGATTATGTAATATTTTAGTGGGAAATAACAAAAATGTTATTTAAATCTATTATTATCTCAGTCTTTATGAATTAATAAATTTTACTATGTCTTTTTCTTCGGTTATATTTATATTTCTTATTTCATGCTTCATTGTTCTGGCTTTATTGGTCTGTTTATTCTTATAATTTTTCTTTTAATAATTCTTACTTTTTCATCATCGGTCTAATCGCTGTATCTATGTATTTTTGTCTTTGTTTTTTTTTGCTGTTTTTTTTTATTTTTAAGTAGTGGGTGATATTTCCAAAACACCCCGTTTTTCTCCCGCCTTGTGTGCGTGTTAGTCATACGTTGGATGTATTATTTGGAGTGGTTGATGCGTATTTAGTTATTACGGTTCTATTTGGTCTATTTAGTTCTTCAGCTTCCGTATTCGACAATTTTATAACGCCAAATGAGGACTATGTGAAAGGTGTCATTGCGTATGTGTTTATTGCTTTTACTAAGTGCTTGGAATTAAGTTTGCTTTTGAGTATTATCCAGATTTAGCCATACGGCTCACACTCCCTCTATGGAAAATATCGAGGAAAATTCACTCATTCCAGATACCTACGGTATCAAAAGGATTGAGCTTTGGTGGGACTCTTTCTGTGTTATTGAGCCCTAGGTGACTTGGTGTACTGGAGTATCTCCCAAAAATTTTCGTACTTATCTGGACGTCGCGAGGAGTACAGCTTTATGTATGGCCTTATAAAGATGTTCATTTAGACCTAGCTGTTTTATGTTCGCTAGGTGATTTTTGGGAATAACACGAGTAACATGAGTATTATTATTAATATTATTATTATTATATAATGATATCGAGCCAAAGCAGAGCTTATGTGGCCCAAATTACAAAATATTTGTATGTACTAAACTAAATAATATAATAAAAATCCAATTTTTTCACAAAGTAAAAAATAAAAATAATTTTTAAAAGAATTAGTACTTACAAAAGTTCTGGCAATAGCCAATTACAAAAATACAAATATTACCAAGTATACATAAGTTTTCAAAAGAAAAACACATACAACCAATATAATTAACATAAGACTAGGTACAATATTTTGTTCGTTTTCATCAAACTTGTTTTTGAAACTATTTAAACTAGTAGCTTCTACTATCTCATCACTTAAACCGTTTAATTTATCAAAAACTCGGTTAATTAAAAAGTTTTACCTTAAGGTGGTTTTAAAATACTCCTTTTTCAATTTATAATTATGACCTCTTAGTCTACCACCCCCCTCCAAAATTCCCCACTAAGAATTCTATAAGTAGATATGACATCATATCTTTCTTGTCTAGGAGTTAATGGAGACAACTTGAGCTTTCTTAGTCGGGTTTCATAGTCTAATCTTCCATGATTAAAAGGTAGCTAGGTAGCTCGTCGTTGTACTCCTTCTAATAAATTAATGTCTTTTTGCAAATGAGGTGACCAAACTGACACTGCAAATTCTAGGTGAGGTCTGACATAACTTTTGTAGAATTTCAAAAACAAGTCTGGAGATATTCTATGAAAAGCTTTGGTGATAAATAATAAAGCAGAGTTCGCTTTACTAACTACTTTTGGTGTTTGAGTAGACCGACTTATTGTTTGGTTGACCGTAACACTAAAATTGTTAACTTCCCGTACCGATTTCAGAGGAACTCCATCCCAAAAATATGTATATCGGAATTAGAAGATGTAAATGACAAAAAGTCAGAAAACTTAGCATGTAAAGAACCAATATTAGTCTAAAAAATATTTATTGTTCTCAACTCTATTTGTTTTTTGCGGCATTTTGTTGGTTAGTACTAATAATAGTTGGAACTTTATTAATATACTTTATTGTTAGTGCCTTGTTAAGTAGATTACGTTTTTCCAGTTTCTCTCGCACTTTATTCAAATAGTTTATTTGATATTTAGTTAAGTCATCCTTCAATTGAATTCTAGAAAATTTGGTACCTAACAACCTCATATTATTACGCAACATAAATAATGGACTATCATTATCTGAAAATTTAACCTTTAATGGCTTAGGTTTAATACTATTGATAATCTTTCCAATACACAAAAAACGCGGAAACTGATAACGAATATTTGCTATTTGTATACAATCCTCCAACTCCATTGAGTTAGTTTGAGAAGGTTGTTCCATGGCCTCGAGACGATCCTCAATCAATGTGAGTCTATGTGATAACTTAGAAATTAAGTCAGTTAATTTATTGAACTTATCTTCGAATGTACAGCAACTATTACAGACGAGTCTTAGTAACTCCGATTTTGTCCTATTTATTCGTATAACTTCTTCTTGTGCAGAATCTAGACATTGAATCATCATCATTATCATTTAACCCGGATCTATCCACTGCTGGATATAGGTCTCCCTCAGTCTTTTCCATGTATTTCTGTTTTGTGCTGTGTGCATCCAATTTTTGTCGATCCGTTTTATGTCATCAGACCATATTGTTGGTGGACGACCTCTACTTCGATGTGCTTCTTGTCTCGGTCTCCACTGTATTATTTGCTGTGTCCATCTGTTATCCGACATTCTAGCTATGTGCCCCGCCCAGTTCCATTTAAGGGTCATAATTCTTTCTATGGCATCTGTCACTCCTGTTCTCCGTCTTTTCCGTCTGATTTTCCTGTTCGTGATCCGATCCCTACGAGAAATGCCTAACATCGATCGTTCCATGGCTCTTTGGGTAACACAAATTTTATTTCTTACCTTCTTGGTTAGTGTTAATGTATCTGCACCATATGTAAGTACTGGCAACACGCACTGATTAAAGAAGACAGAAGACATTGAATATGAATCGGTAAATTGCATGACATACAACTAAGGGAATTTTTATTGTTAACAATCGACAACTTACAATTTGGACATTTGTTCATCTTTTATTGAGTTGCTGAAACTTGACTAGCCCAATATTTTATTGCTGCTAATGACTTTTCACATTTCGGCTCTATAAGCTACAGGTAAAAGTACGGCTAACTCTTCTTCTTCTGGTTCCTATCCGTTTCGGATGTTGGAAATCATATTGGCAATCATAACCTTGCTCGCTGCGGCTCGAAACAGCTCCGTTGAGGTTTTCTTAAACCATGTTCTTAAATTCCGCAGCCATGATATTCTCCTTCTACCGGGTCCTCGCTTACCTTTGACTTTACCTTGCAATATAGACTGTAGCAGGGAGTAACGGTGCTGATTTCTCATAACGTGTCCCAGATATTGCAATTTTATGCGTTTGATCGTAAACACAATCTCTGGTTCCTTCGTCATTTTTCCTAGAACTTCCTTGTTCGTGATCCTTGCTGTCCATGATATTCTCAGCATTCTTCTATAAAGCCACATCTCAAATGCTTCAAGTTTTTTAATAGTGGCGTCTGTAAGCGTCCATGCCTCCGCCCCGTACAACAATACAGAGAAAACATAGCATCTCAAATGTCTCATTTTTGTATCAAGGGATATGTTGTGACTTTTGAAGATGGCGCTCATTTTGTTAAAGACCGTTCTTGCCTTTCCTATGCGGCACTTTATTTCCTGTAAATTGCTCCACTGTTCGTTAATAATAGTTCCCAGGTAACAATACTGTTTTACTCGCTCTATCTGCGTCCCATTAATATATAGATGAGCCCCGTTTATATTCTCCTTGCTGATAATCATTTGTTTCGTTTTATGGGTATTAATGTTTAGTCCGTTCGCTTAATTATTAGTATTAATGTAAAGTATTAATGTTTAGTTCGCTTTTTAAAAGTACCCGTTATTTCTTTTACCTTTTTGTATACATTAAAATTGTCATGCTTGGCTTGTAGTCTTTCTATTTCTTTACATTTCTCTACAGCTTCATTTTCTTTAGCTTCTCTTATTTTTCTTCTGATGTGAGCCTGCATTTTTTATACTCATCTTTATTTCCTTTAATTAGCCTTCTGCGTTCCATTAAATGAAGGATTTCTGGAGTCATCCAAGATTTCTTCTTTGTTTCTTTGTTTGGTTTTAGCAGATCTTGTTTAGTTTTCTTAATTATTTCTTCGAATTGATTGATTTCTCGTTGGATGTTATTTTCTTCTTTTAGTTGTTTAACTTGGTTGTTAATATATTCCCCCACTTGCTTTTTAACTTGCGGATGTTGCAGGGCCGTCAGGTCGTAGTTAGGTCTAGACTTTTTCTTTATTGTCTTCAGTCTCACATCCATGACTCCCACTAAAGGTATGTGGTCAGATTCAATGTCCGCTCCTGGATATGTTTTGACAGATTATGTACGGCTAATAGCAGACAATAATTATTGATTTTTTTAACACTTAATATTTAAACAGTTAGTAGTAAATAATTGAAAAACCATACACCCTTTAACTCTAATATGCGTTTGTTATCACTTACCACTTTTGAATATTTTAAAATTAATTAAGCCACTCTTTTTATGTGAATTTTACGCAGCAATATAAACACCGACCAGATTCGATCTCCTTTTGAATCATATCCTAATATTATTTAAAAATAAACTAAAAACCTACACACATATTTATATCATTAGAACCGTAATTGAAAATCCTATAAAATGTTAAAATGATATATACAAAGAGTATAATAATACAGATTTCTGTAGAAGTGACAAATTAATATTTAGACAGTTGTATTACTTATTGGCTATTATGCCTATATTATTTCTTGCGAAAGTTGAAGAAAATTAAAAGAAGATAAACTTTCATAATCTTAGCAAGTGAGGATTACTTTTTAAATTTTATTAGTTCTAGTTAACCGTTATAACAATTAAGTACTAGGACATTCAACAGGGCAGTCCAAAAAAAAATTATCTTTGAGTGAGAATAACATTGTAACAGTAGTTATCTACCAGAAACTGAAACACTAAAACTAACGCTAATACTAATATAAAATTTACCACTAATACGTTATGCAAGGAACACTATTGTTTATAAATACTAAAATAATTTACTAAAAACCCCTAAATAGGTTTTTAAAACTAAATAAGTTTTTTATAGATATATTACTTATAGAGTGTAAATTTTATGATATCCTACTTTCAAAATAAAAGTTGCAGTATCTACTATTCTGTAACTCTGTAAGTTTTAGCATGACCAGTTCAAAATTCAAACCGATAACATTCCTACTAAGTTTTGTTATAATCTGCCAAATTGTTGTACAAATAAATGATACGGCAACCCTGTTACTATGTCGTTTCGTTTGAAGCGTTTCGCAGCCGAACGTAATGCTATCTATCGATGATAAATACTACCACTGTTTCAGATGGAGCCACCTCCCTACATTACACATTTGAAGGCGGCGGTTCAAGACATAATTCTTGTTTAACGAGATTTTTCATATGTTTAGGAAAAATTTTTTAAAGTTTTATTGCAAATATTTTCCACTTTTACAGTTTTATATATGTTGTTATTAAAAAAATTTTTGGTTTCTTACCGGAAGCTTTATTATAAGCAGAAACATATTATTTTTTCCTATTGGGACAAAACTGTAAATTCAAAAATTTTCAAAAAATTTCTAAGTATTTCTTATAATTATATCTTGATGCTGTAAAAAAATGAACAAAATTATATGTCTGGTTTTCCCGCTTTATACTTGGAAAAAAGTAGTTTTTTTTGAGTTTTTTTTTAAACGAAAACATGAAGTTTGCTTAAAAGTTGTCAAAATACTTGTAGTCATCTCATACACCTTCTCAAATTTTTTCAAATTTTTTGAATTTGGAATTTATCTTTTGGGGGGTGCAGATCAACCTTAAAGACTTTTCTTTTGAGACACATAGGCAGTTTTGATTTAAGAACATAGCTCTGCTTGCCGAATGCCACCCAAGTGAGTCCTATGCGGCGGCTTAGTTCGCACTTTTGATTATCTCTTCCTATGCGTATCTCATGTCCACCAAGTAGAGGTCGTCCATCAACAAGATGGTCTGATGACATAAAACGGATCGACAAAAAATTGGATGCAAACAGCACAAAACAGAAATATATGGAAAATACTGAGGGTGACCTATATCCAGCAGTGGATAGATCCGGGTTAATATAAATAAAAAATATATATAGGTGAGTTGTCTGTTACTTGTCAATATTATAAATATATTTGTTACAAGTAGTTTTGCTTTTATTTGAGTTCCTGCTTACAGTTATAATATAGCAGAGCAAGGTCAATAGTGTCTTTTTCGGTTTTTAAAAATTATTACAGGTTATTATATCAATAGTACTTTATTCCTTGTTGTTCATAACTTCTTTTATTTTTCGTTAATTTCCTTCAGAAATTAGCTGGCGCCCATTTCAGTATTTTCCTAGGCATTTCCGTATATTCTCTTATCTTATTGCCATTATACCTTATATTATCAGTTGCCTTATTATATTGTATTCTTTTGGTTAAAAGATCTCGTTTTCCCTTATCTCAAAGCCAAATTCTAGTGTAGTGGGGCTAGCCCGAATTCTTGCTTGAGGTTTTGTGTCTCTGTGTTCTTTTGAGGAAGAAGAGGAGAACTAAATGGATCTCCCTCTATTGTACATTTGATTCAGGTCTATGCGCCTACCTCAACTGCTGATGATGATACAACTGAATCTTTTTTCAACGAGCTGGAATCATATCTGCAAAATATCCCAAATAAAGAAATCGCTATCATCTTGGGTGATTTAAACTCAAAAATCGGTGTTACTATGGCTGACGAACATATACGAAATATTGTGGGTAGATATGGAATAGGTGAACGCAATTCAAGGGGAGACCGCCTTATCCAGTTCTGCGTTGACAATGACTTGACAATAATGAACTCTATGTATAGCCACCACTCCAGAAGATTGTACGCTTGGATCTCACCTAACGGACGACACCGAAATCAGATTGATTACATAATGATTAAACATCGCTGGAAAACATCTATTAGCCAATGTAAAACACGACCTAGCGCTGACTGCGGCTCTCACCACCAACTTCTTGTTGCAACGCTAAAGCAAAAATTCAAGGCATGTGCTAGGATCCGAAATAAGAGGATATCAAAAATAAAAGATACACAACAATTTAAAATCCAATGTAATGAAAGATTCGAAAATATTTTACCAACTATCGTCACTCATGATTCCGAAAAGATTTGGTTATCTTTTAAAAATACCTTGATACAGACCTTGACTGACTGCGAGGCACAGTCTAATGCCGTCTCAACCGAACCAAAAAAAGCGTGGATGTCTGCAGATACTTTTGACCTCGTTGAAGAACGTAGAAAATTTAAAATTACTGGAATCGAGAACCCTCTCAGGAATTCCCAGTACCGACAGCTATCTAGAGCTATTCAGGCTGCTTGTAGACAAGACAAAAACAAGCATATAGAGAAAATCTGCAGAGAAATTCAACTACACGCCGACACAAATAACACCAAAGAACTCTTTGATAAAGTCAGACAACTCACACGTAAATTCAAGCAGAAATCTTGGTCTATCAAAGATGATGAAGGTAATGTACAGACGGATTTGGATAAGGTTATTGATGTTTGGAGGGCGTATTGTAAGTCTTTATACGCCAATACGGACCAGATGCCAGCGGACGCCCCGTTTGTACCTGACTGCCAGACCTCCACTTTCCATTCTCCTTCAACAGAGACACACCACACTAGTTTTGAGTCTGAACCTGACATACTTTTTTCCGAGGTGGAATTCGCTTTAAAAAGACACAAAGCAGCAGGATATGATTTCATTACTGCAGACGTCTTGAAGCATCTTCCGGAATGTGGAGTGAAAATATTACATCGATTGTGCAATGAAATATGGCACACAGGCGTCTGGCCTGAGGATTGGAGAAAGACCATAATCATACCTCTTCATAAGAAAGGTTCAACAAATAATTGTAACAACTACAGGCTATTAGCTCTAATATCACACGCCAGTAAGGTGATCCTCTACATACTGCAACGGCATCTAGAAAACTTCATAAGTTGGCAAATAGCACCTGAGCAGGCTGGATTTGTAAAGGGCAGAGGTACTAGAGAACAAATCCTTAATGTACGAAACATCATAGAAAAAGCCAGAGAATACCAGATCCCGATATTTATATGTTTCGTCGATTATACAAAGGCCTTTGATAATGTTAGATGGGACAAACTACGGAACATATTGACGACAATGGGTGTACCTAAACACTTGACTCACCTTATTAGCAAACTGTATCAAGTTAACCTGGCCTATATTCGAATGGACGGATATCTGTCTGACAAATGCACTTTGGAGAAGGGAGTACGCCAAGGATGCGTTTTATCTCCCTTATTATTTAACATCAATTCGGAGTTCATAATGTGCACAGTTTTGGATGGTTGGGAGGAAGGAGTAAACCTAGGTGGTGTTAAGATATCTAACTTGCGTTTCGCAGACGACACTACACTTCTAGCCTCTACTCCAGAAGAAATTACTAAATTATTAAAAAAACTCGAGGTAGAAAGTGCTAAATTTGGACTCTTGATTAACTACAACAAAACCAAAATCATGGTTATTGATCGCCAACAACAGTTTCCTGAAACCCAAACTGTTGCGGGATGCGAGGTAGTCTCATCTATGATATATCTTGGAGCTCTAGTTAACAACACAGGCAGTTGTGAATCCGAAATTAGAAGACGCATTCAACTAGCAAGAGCATCAATGAGTGAACTAAACGGGGTCTGGCGTGATCGTCACATTACTATGACAAACAAAAAGAGACTCGTTTCAACTCTGGTCTTTTCCATATTTTACTATGCATGCGAGACATGGACATTCAAA
>OU898284.1:108972153-108973652 GCA_918026665.1 Diabrotica balteata
ATTTAGGCATTCAGTGATAGAAAGGTGCCAAATTTTGTTAATATAATTTAATTATTGTAAGAATTTCAAATTTTAGATGGGTTATTATAAATTTATATTGTTTATATTAGATATATGTGTGTTTCATAATAGGTATAATAAAGATAATTTAAAAAAGTACTTACAAACTAATTCTTTAAGAACCGCGATAAAAACCCTATACTTATATATGTTATTTCAAATTATGCATGAGCAATGAGTAAATTTGAATGATATATGTAAGTATAGGGTTTTTATCGCGGTTCTCAAAGAATTAGTTTGTAAGTACTTTTTTAAATTATCTTTATTATAAATATTATGAAACAAACCTATCTATCTAATATAAGCAATATCAATTTAAAACAATCTATCTAAAATTTGAAATTCTTACAATTATTAAATTATTAACAAAATTTGGTACCTTCTTTCACTGAACGCCTAAAATTTTTTCCAAAATTAAAGTTATTATCACCACTCGATATCTTCTTACTAAGCCTTGGTTATCCAACTATGTTAATATTTTCCTTCTTAATTATCTCCACTCACCATATAAATATATATTTAACTCCTTGTAATTTCCATATACTTAATGTACTTTGAAATATACTGGATCTTATGGTTGTATTATTGAATGCTTATTTCAATGAATTAACTTCAAAACTGTCACTATATTACTGTAGTAATAGTTAATCTCCAACTGTATTTAACTTAATAATTCATTTAACTTAATCAATGCCTTCTTCTAGCATTGAATAATCTCTTCATAACCTCATAAATAACTGACTTAATAATCCTTAAATTGTTATAACTAACTCCTCAATAATAATCTTGTAACTGATTTAATATCTTCTAACTAACTCACTTAACTCAATTATTAATCTTCTTGTAACTAAATTCTTGAATTATAACTTTACTAACTGATAACTGATAACTGAACTGGTAACTTAACTGAACTGAACTCATAACTAACTGACTAAACTCTAACTCATAACTGACTCCTCTGACCAAATTACATGGCCTATATATATATATATATATATATATATATATATATATATATATATATATATATATATATATATATATATATATATCTTTTTTCTTTCCAGAATATTCCAGCAATAAATAATGTACGAATCATTCTATTTTTTCTATTTGAAAATTCTGGAATGATTTCTTGTTTGTTATGTATTATGTATACAGTCCCATTGACATTTCTAGAGTTTTCTATCTATAATTTACTTGACTTTAGGCTCTCCAGATCAGAACTACACTATTATATGTAACTTAAACATTTATATGAAATATATTTTTACTATTCTACATCCACAATTATATTCTAAATTAACATTCCAAAAATAAATAACTTTTTGACTTTGACACTACAGTGTATGTTTGGTTGAATATGCTGACTCAAAAATATCTAATATTAAATAAAATAAAAAAAATTTCTTAAACTTAATTCTTATGCTAAATTCTTA
>OU898284.1:108974152-108993154 GCA_918026665.1 Diabrotica balteata
CAAAAAATATTTAAGAAAGGACCATTATAGATAACATTAATAATGTCTACAAACTGCCTTGTTTGGATTGCCAGAGCTGTTATGTTGGCCAAACTTCTCAATGGCTAAAACAAAGGGTCACCCAACACAAAAGTGACTGCACAAAACGGAAGAACACATGTGTGGCAGTTGACCATCACTTAAAAACTGGCCATCAATTTGATTACTCAAATGTCAGGATTTTACAGCAAGAAAATAATTACAAAAAAAGATTGTTTTTGGAAATGTGTCATATAAATAGAGAAAACTATGCAGTAAATTACAAGGCAGACACGGGACAGTTGAGCAATATCTACTGTAATATTCTTAGTATGTCTAAATAATTTTTCTGTTAACAATTATATTTTAAATCACCCTGTATATTTTTAATGTGTAATTTTATTGTGTTTTAATTGTTTCGTTGTTTTTGTTTGCTCTGTTTTTATATTTTTACATTTAATTACTAGTGACCTAGGTACTTTTAACAAAAACTGTCAGTACTGTTTTGAACAAATTATGTTCAACAACTTGTTTAAATACTTTCCACTCTAAATCTGTAACTGAGTCACTTTTTATTTAAACTGATTTTTATATAACTTTTATTCAAATTTTTAGTTGTCTCCTGATGAAGCTGACAAAAAATCAGCGAAATATAGAGGATTAAAAGAAAAAAGAGTTTTTTTTAATAATAACAGACCGCATACCCGATATTCCAACACAATAAATTGCATATATATATATATATATATATATATATATATATATATATATATATATATATATATAATATATAAATATATATATATATATATATATATATATATATAAATATATACAAACAACACAGTTTATTAGGGTTGCAGTCAGAACTGCAACTCTGACTGCAACCCTAATAAACTGTGTTGTTTGTTTATATCGACAGTCAATAATATCCAGTATTTCTGTATATATATATATATATATATATATATATATATATATATATATATATATATATATGTGATATGTTTTGTATTATTTATTAAATGATTATTTTAGGCTTTTGTATTTCAAAATAATAATTACAATAAATCACTGTATGACCGGGAACTGTCAATTTTGTAATCCGTTTGTGTCATGTCTAATTGGCAAATTTCTTACGTGTTTTGTTCATACGCTGGTATATGCGAGTTCGAATCCCAATATGAATTTCCTTTTTTATTTTTGAAATATTTAAAAACCCCACGTTAATCTTACTAAATATATGTAATATACGCAAACATGCTAAATTTTAAAATAAAATGAAAATTAACAACATAATCCGAGTTGTTGGTTTTTATTTTTATCTTCCACAAACATTTTTTGAAGTTATACTTCTATACGCGTGTTCGATGTTGGAAATTTGTACGAGAATGAATGAAAAATGTTCCTTTTGTAAATATATTTAATATTTATTAATATTATTTTTTTATTAATATTATTATTATGGTAAATTAAACATATTCGTAAGTAAGTTATGTATTATTTTTTAATTACACTTTACATTAAGTTCGTTAAAATTTAAAAAAACCCTAATGTTTTTCTTTAAAAATTGTGTTTAATGATTTTTGTAATTTTTAAAATTTGTTAAATAATTATGTTTAATTATTTAATTTTGATTATCATTATATTCTAAAGATAATCGTGAATAAGGGGAGGGTATAGTAATTAATTTTCATTCAAAACTTTACATTTGTGTCTAAATACCTTCTTATCTATGAAGGACTATAAAATTTCTGTTTATTTTATTTAATTGTATTTAATTTACATTTATTTAATTTTATTAACTTTGTTTAATTTTTTTTTATTTCATACAAATATTTTAAAATAAAACATAGCCTAGTCGATCCAGTCGTTCTCGAGTTGTTATAAAATATATATTATACGAGTACATAATTATAATAAGTGTATATGTATGTATATTACGGTATACCGTAAGGTTCCTACACCCGTCTCGATTTTTCTAGTTATGCTAAATAAGATTTCGAGCCCGTGCCAAACATCATACAGAACACTAAAAAAAAATTCACTTCAATAATTTCTTCGTTGTATAAAACGCGATTGCCTAATTTTTTATTATTACAATTTTTACGATATATACAAACATATTCCTTCCACTCAGCCTATATATATATATATATATATATATATAATATATATATATAATATATATATATATATATATATATATATATATATATATGTATATATATATATATATATATTGTAATAGTTTTGTTTTTATTATTTTTATGTTTTATTGTTAATAAATATAATTTTAATTGAATTGAAGTGAATTTTAAAAGTATGTAGTTCGTTGTTAATATACTATACCTCGGCTAGCTCAATTATTTGTTCTAAGCAATCTGTCACTGTGTGACGTCAACTCTGTAGTCTCCTGGTAGAGTTCAAAAAGAAATTAAACCAAAATTTACTTTATATTTTTGATAAATTAACCCAAATGAAGCACGTTATTATTAATAATTGAACAAATTTAATATAAACAATAAAATTCGTCTGCAACTTGGGTTGCCTTTAAAAAATTTACAAAAATAGGAATCGTGTAAACCTTAATGTGTCGTGAAAATAGAATTTGATTACAAAATGTGGAAACTCTCTACAATTACCTTAAATCTAAATGACTATTGCAACTTTATAAAGTGTTTAAATGAAATATAAAGAAAAGAAAACTGAACACTTTATGCCGCTGATTTATAACTAGCATTAAAATATAATCAAAATTTCAAATGATCCCCAAAATTATTATCCAACTTCACTTTCAAACAGTTCTGATTTTTTTTTTAAAAGAAAACTAACTACTCGCAAAATAATCGGTGATACTGGAATATCTATCCTCTCTTCGGAAGTTAAAGGTACGTACTATTATATTTTTATTTTAATGATCATTAATATTTCAATTTTTAAGGCCTATCGCAATTAGTTAATTCATGAATTTTTACTTTTTCAATCTAAATGACATTTCTGCACTCCAATTATAATTTATAAGTCAAAATTTCTCTTACTCTCTGGAACAAATTCTGGATATCTCTATTTGAAAATGTGGAAAAACTAAATTATAATTAAACGATTTTAAAGCACTCCCGGACTATTCCACCTTTTTAGGGCTCTTCCTTCAAAATTTTCGTCGCCTCCAACAACCTATTCTTCCTTGTTAACCGCCATAGCTAGCACCAACACCAAAATTATTCGTTGCTAACAGCCACCCCCTTTCTTTTTTCATTCCGTCTTCTATTTTATTCAACCATAAAACTGTCCTGTTTTGACATATTTGTCAAACCACATTAATTTCTCATAAGCACTTTAATCACATCTAATTTGGGAATTTATAAAAAAAAAATTCAGATATAAAACTTAACAATACTAATATAATTTATTCTTTTCATCTCCACATCATTGTAATTTATTTAACAAAACCCCTATTAATTTAGTTCCCACAGACTTTTGACAGTTTATTTTTCTGACGTTTATTTTTGAAATTTCTATGTTTAAATAATTTTTTAAGAATTCTTCTTTTTTATTCCTTTTAAGGTTTAGACGATTCACCTATACACTAGGCAACTATACTATTCAGAAATTATTAACACTATACCAGGTAAGTCAAAATTAATTTATTTAGCAATTTACTAATCTTTTCTCCCTTTTATTTCAGAGTCGACCCCACATTGTGATGGCTTCATGAAATTCATGAACAACAAACTCATATAAAAATCCCTTTAAGTTATATCCTCTTTGACATATTGAAATCATTTCAACTTCCCCCCAATTTGGATTTTGTTCAGTGCTAACTATCAGCACTTACTAAATCTAAATTCTTACCGATAAACTTAAACATTTTATTAATATTAACATAACAATAAACTGACTTTTATTAATAAGCATATCTCTTGAATATTTTTTTTTTAATAATTTACTCTATGAAAAATACAGACTTCTCCAAACAAAATCTACAAATCTTTCACTAATTATATCAACTTCAGAATCAAATTTCCAAGTACTTTCCCAATTTCATTACTTCTTTTCCTGTACTATTTATTTCTCGTACTAATTTCGTAGAAATTCTTATAATTGTTCCCCTCTTTATTTTATGTTTTTATTTATTTATTTATTTCCGCATATACTATTTCAGTATCTTTATTCATTGCCGCATTATTATTTATTCTTTTTGTATCCGCATATAATATCCATTTCATCATCTCTACATATAACTCTCTATATTTCATATTTCAATATTTCCTATAATTCTATTTTTCATCTTATTTCCCACATATTTTCACATATACTATTTATCATTATAATATTCCCTATTTCCCAATTTCTACAAAATATCGATTTGTCCATAGTACTTTGCTCATTTATTTATACTTGTAACTCCTATAAATTTACTTGAAAATAAATCAACCTCTTTTTTTTTATATATAAATTCATCATTATTCTGTACATCTGTTCCCAATAAATTATTTGAGTCATGTTATTATCAAATTTATCTTAAGATATGCTTATGTATTAATTATCCTTCTATTTACAAAACTTATATCTAATAATATAAAATTCGTGTCATAATATTGCCTACCCTTGTATGTTTATTCATAATACTTATAAATTCCCTCTATATTAAATATCCCTCTAATTTTATTAGTTTCTGGATGTCTTAGTTCATAACTGTTTACCCCATGTTCAGTACTAATGACATAAGGTCCTTCAAATGGCAAAAGTAATTTTCCACACAGATTTTCATTCCTTTTAGGCACCTGTAGTGACCTGATAAGTACCTTCTCCCCTTTTTCAAAAATAACTCTTTTCTTTCTCTTCTTATTGATTCTATTTACATAACGACTTGCATTTCTTATTAAATTTTGGTTCACCTTCTTCATTACTTCTTGAATGTCCCCTGTATTACTGATTTCCCAAGGTCTTTCTGGATACTTTCCAGACATTAGGAAATATGGGCATTGTTTGGTGATTCCATGTGGTGTCTCATTTAAAAATCTTTCAACTTGTGGCAAATTTTCCTGCCATAAATAATGTTGTCTAGCACACAAAATTCTTAAGAATTTTACCACCTCTTTGACATATCTTTCTGCAGGATTAGATGCGGGTCTTCTGATACTAATGAAATTTAATTGGATTTTTTTTTCTTCACAAACTCTTTTTAATCTTGGACTTTCAAAATATGTGGCATGATCTAAGATAATTGTTTCTGGAGTACCTACTTCCTCTATGTATTTTTCTAGATAGTATTTTACGGTTTTTACATTGTCCTTATTTAAATTATTTACAATGTTTTTGTTGATTAGAGTTACTTCTGAACCTGTATCTAATAATAACTTGTATACTGAATCTTGTATGTACCCTTCAATAAACTTTAAAGTATTAGTGTTATTATTTTTATTTAATTCCCCAGTATCTCTAATAAACTCCCTTGGATGTTCATACTTTGATAAGTAGACAATATTATGCACATAGGAGCGGTCTAAACAAAATTTCTCCCTTCTACATCAACACTTGCTTCCCCCCTATTCTCCTCTGTTCTAACTACATTCACCTGTCTTCTCTCCTCATTTTCCCCCCTATTATATCTTGGATTCCCTTCTCTGTAAACTTCCCTATTTCTCGTCTCCTGTGGATAATTTCCCTGGTTCTGTCTCCAATTATTGCCTCTGTCATTCCCTTGTCTCCAGTTATTCTCTCTATCATTGTTTGGATTCCCTTGTCTACGTTCCCAGTTATATCGTCCCGATATCTCTCCTGACATTGTTCAAATTCTCTCCCCTATTTGTAAAATCCCTGCTTCTATTTTGTCTCTCAAATTCTCTTTCCCTATAATTATTCCCTCGATTCACATATCCCTGTCTATTTGCTGTGTTATTCCTATATGTCACTTGCTCTTGTCCATTTCGATTCTGCGTCCCTACACTCCTCTCAATCCTCTGAAGATATCCTGTCAAACTTTCCATCGTCTTTATATTGTGGAGAGCTATTGTTTCTGCCATGTTATGGTTATATTGCCTGGCAATGTATAGGACAATCTCCTCTTCTCGCATAGCCGGTTCTAAATATTGTGCTGTCTGGAATAACTGCATTGCGTACAGATTGTAGTTGGTACTTTTTTCATAATTGAATTTCCCAAAATACAACCGCTCCCTGAAACTAGCCTGTTGGTTTTCTCCCCAAAAATAGTTAATAAACTTGGCCTCAAATTCCTGCACATTATTTATGGAATTTTCATTATTGCAAAACCATAATAATGGCATGCCCACTAACATGTTTCGAATATTCAATTTCATTTCTATTGGATCCCTTACATTCTTTACCTTATTTTTGATGATATCTACAAATATTCTAGGATGTAAGTGATTCAGGTTTCCATCAAACTTTATTCCCCCATCATTATAACTCGGCACCACAGTACTCACTACTCTTGTTTGTCCTAGATTTGATTCCAAACGCTGAATCTCCTCACTTGCATTTTTAAATTTCTCTCTCAATTCCTCAACTTGTCCCTGTAATACTCTATCTCCCTTTTCCGCCTGATTTGCATGCATACCCATTTCCAGTTCCAAATTCTGCAATCCCTTCTTTATATTATTTTTTATAATGGTAATTTTTTCCTCATAATCCTGAGTTTGCCTTTTAACACTTTCTACCTCCCTAACAATCTCTTTATTCTGCTTATTAACTTCTTTGTTTATTTCCATTGGTAAATTCTCTTTAATGGCTGTTCCCAACTCTACAAATCTGCTCCCAATTTCCTGTCCTATTTCCGCTCTAATTATGGCCTTTTCTCTGGATATCTCCTCCTGTACATTCCTCTTAAAATTCTCACTTTCTCCTCTGACCTGTTCTACTTTCTCTTCTAAACCTTGGGTAATTTGTAGCATCTCTTCCCTGACTATCTTCACTTCTTCTTTGATTTCTTCCCTCATTTTAATTAACTCTTCCCTAAGTTCTCCTTTAATATTATTTTCCATTTTGTTCATATCCCCCCTAATATTGTTAATATTACTATCCATTTTGTGCATATCTCCCCTAATATTATGATCCATCTGTTGTAACATCCGCATTATTTGCCTCATATCCATCTGTGTCATCCCTGACTCTCCAACATCTCCTTCCCTACATCTCTCCTCCTGCACTCTACATTCATCCACACTTTCATCACGTCTATCTCTCACTGTCTCATCCAACTCCTCTCTCAAACTATCTGTTAGACTTCCCTCTCTATCACCTTGTCCTGCTTCTTGTCTGCCTTGCTCTAAATATTGTACTACAAATTCTCCTGATCCTCCTCTGCTTTCTTCATCTACCTGTATACCCTGTTCCTGTTCTAACACCTGTTCTCCTTCACTCTCTTTCGGTACGATTTCTTTTCCATTTCTTAAAGTCATTCGGTCTGCCATTTTATCCTAATCTCTATTTATTCTCAAATTTAACTTTAACTACCCCAGAATCTCTACAACTCTAATCACACCAATTTGTTTTTATTTTAATCTGTGTATTATTAATAAATCTGCTTAAAAATTACACCCTTATTTCTGTTTTCCCAGAGGCCCCACGTTGTTAGCGCCAATTGTAATAGTTTTGTTTTTTATTATTTTTATGTTTTTATTGTTAATAAATATAATTTTAATTGAATTGAAGTGAATTTTAAAAGTATGTAGTTCGTTGTTAATATACTATACCTCGGCTAGCTCAATTATTTGTTCTAAGCAATCTGTCACTGTGTGACGTCAACTCTGTAGTCTCCTGGTAGAGTTCAAAAAGAAATTAAACCAAAATTTACTTTATATTTTTGATAAATTAACCCAAATGAAGCACGTTATTTATTAATATTGAACAAATTTAATATAAACAATAAAATTCGTCTGCAACTTGGGTTGCCTTTAAAAAATTTACAAAAATAGGAATCGTGTAAACCTTAATGTGTCGTGAAAATAGAATTTGATTACAAAATGTGGAAACTCTCTACAATTACCTTAAATCTAAATGACTATTGCAACTTTATAAAGTGTTTAAATGAAATATAAAGAAAAGAAAACTGAACACTTTATGCCGCTGATTTATAACTAGCATTAAAATATAATCAAAATTTCAAATGATCCCCAAAATTATTATCCAACTTCACTTTCAAACAGTTCTGATTTTTTTTTTAAAAGAAAACTAACTACTCGCAAAATAATCGGTGATACTGGAATATCTATCCTCTCTTCGGAAGTTAAAGGTACGTACTATTATATTTTTATTTTAATGATCATTAATATTTCAATTTTTAAGGCCTATCGCAATTAGTTAATTCATGAATTTTTACTTTTTCAATCTAAATGACATTTCTGCACTCCAATTATAATTTATAAGTCAAAATTTCTCTTACTCTCTGGAACAAATTCTGGATATCTCTATTTGAAAATGTGGAAAAACTAAATTATAATTAAACGATTTTAAAGCACTCCCGGACTATTCCACCTTTTTAGGGCTCTTCCTTCAAAATTTTCGTCGCCTCCAACAACCTATTCTTCCTTGTTAACCGCCATAGCTAGCACCAACACCAAAATTATTCGTTGCTAACAGCCACCCCCTTTCTTTTTTCATTCCGTCTTCTATTTTATTCAACCATAAAACTGTCCTGTTTTGACATATTTGTCAAACCACATTAATTTCTCATAAGCACTTTAATCACATCTAATTTGGGAATTTATAAAAAAAAAATTCAGATATAAAACTTAACAATACTAATATAATTTATTCTTTTCATCTCCACATCATTGTAATTTATTTAACAAAACCCCTATTAATTTAGTTCCCACAGACTTTTGACAGTTTATTTTTCTGACGTTTATTTTTGAAATTTCTATGTTTAAATAATTTTTTAAGAATTCTTCTTTTTTATTCCTTTTAAGGTTTAGACGATTCACCTATACACTAGGCAACTATACTATTCAGAAATTATTAACACTATACCAGGTAAGTCAAAATTAATTTATTTAGCAATTTACTAATCTTTTCTCCCTTTTATTTCAGAGTCGACCCCACATTGTGATGGCTTCATGAAATTCATGAACAACAAACTCATATAAAAATCCCTTTAAGTTATATCCTCTTTGACATATTGAAATCATTTCAATATATATATATATATATATATGTATATATATATATATATATATTATATATATATATATATATATATATATATATGTATTCATATCAAGGCGAGATCCGTTTGTATCATAAGCTATACAAAATGAGATCCGTTTTGCAAGGCGAGATCCGATTTTGGATCTCACCTTGTATTCACGTGTATATAGTGACATCTCGATGTAACAATGATGGGGGTACAAAGAAATCGATTTTTGTCTGGACCTCATTTTGCACCCCTTTTGGTGAATTTTATATTGCAGTAGTTCCACTAAATCCGCTGTAGAGGCAGTGCGAGCGATCCGTTGTGTATATGCTAAATATACATTTTGTAGACAACCCGAGATCCGGTAAATTTGGCAACATCGCAAATGAATTTTACAGTCAGACCTCTCCCTCCCTTCGGCTTATTTCCGGTTTGAATAATATATTTACATTATTAAAGAGCTCTGTCCAGAAAGGCGATTGTCAAATATCTCGAGAACTAGACGTCGTGCGTCGTATCGAAGAAACTTAGGAATTTTTTTTAATGGTTCTTCAAAATCTATATACTTATGCAATAGCAGGGTTCTTATTCTCCCTGCGAACGCGGTGGGTGTAGCAACTTTGAATTTTCAACTGGAACCCTTCATTTTTATTTAAATAAACATTTTGAAATTAGATTAGAACTATTATGGATATAGATATAAAATTAGAATAATTAATTAAATTAGAAATTTAGAGTTGAAAATACACAACTTTTGTGTGAATCTATAATAGCTTCTTTAACCAGTGGGAAGAGCTTCAAAATCGTCGTTTTGATGACATTTTTAGGAGTTAGATGATTTTAAGTAATTTTTTAGATAAAATTATGTAGAACACGTTGGTAAGTACTCGATCTCTAAAAAATTTCGGAGACATTGTTTATTTGTAGTATTATTTTTTTACAATTTTTCTTCGCATATCTTCTCCACTGTTTGTTTTACAAAAAATGTCAAAAACTTATTTTAATCGATTTTAAAAGACCTACAAAATAAAGCTAATCGCGTTCAATTTGAATGAGAGTTACAAACACAAATCTGTTTTACATATCATATATAATTAAGGGACCAACTATGCTGTTCACGTACTATGTTAAGATTCCACGGAAATATTTTTCAATATATGTAGTTCATTTATGCTAAACTTGGACACTGTACGTCAAATAGTTTACGAGCTATAGCTTTATAAACAAATTAACTTCATATTTCCTTTAAATTCGTTTACTGAAGAAAATCCAAATTTAGCTATACAGCTCGCACTCCCTCGTAGGGGAAAATTCACTCATCCCAGACACCCACCTTATCAAAAGGATTGACCTGTGGGACTCTTTCTGTGTTCGATTCCTAGGTGACTTGGTACATCGGGGTTTGTCCCAAAAATTTCTTACATTATTATCTAGTATTATATAAAGCTTATTAAGGACGTTGTAACGGCGTTAAAGTTCAAAAGCTTGTGATATATAAAACATCTAAATTTGCAACGGTTTTTCCCTGGCAGCAAATTTCACGTTCAAGAACAAAGGATAGTAATAAAAACAATTAAATCTATGTACCTATTTCTTAATTATTATCTTGTGTTAGTTATCTTACTCTATGTTAGACTCTTCATTACTATAAAAAGAAGTAACACTCTCTATGGTTAAAATTGTTCACGTTTATCACCTTTTTTGTAACATTTCACTTGGGCCATAATATATTTACAAGAACCAATGAATTTGATCTCGTTTCCGTTTATACGAGCATTGGAGCCCCCGTATCTGACAATTAGAAAAAAAACCAATATAATAATTATTCGTCACAAAAAGGTAAACATAAACTCATCTTTTACACCTATTAGTAGTATAGTAAATGTATGTATGTTTCTTCAACTTGGATTCCGTGCTTAAAACTGGTACCAGCTCTACATTTTCTTTACTCCAGCCAGTTAGCAACAGATTCAGCAGTCAAAGTCTTGGTGTCACACTACATACTCATACCTTCGTTTGGATGAGTATGTACACGAATATTATATATTATACTGTCTGAAGTAGGAGAAAGTTTATATGTTATAGACAATACAAAGATTGTTAGTACTGGTCAAATACAAAACCAATCCTTTTAGGGTTGTAGAGGTTCTTGAACACTATTAATTTTAAAATTCTTGCATAGTCGCCAAATGATTTGCAGTTGGAGGGTTTGCCAACGGCTTGGATTAAACTCATACCTTCAAGAATGTGACACTTTTGTTACTTTATAATGGTAATGGTAGATATTTAGACATAACTGTAAACTGTCCTATTATAGAACCTAAGGCAGATTTATTTGATGGTATCGATAAAACTCTTACGGTACAAGTGACATTGGATATGCTGTAAATTCATATTTGAAAATATTCTCATAATATTTATGTTACTTTCAATTGCCTTGGTTGTTAGTATTTTTTGTAAAAGCTCTTGCTCAGCTTAAATAATCTTTTTCTTTTCAGAGACAGTTTTATAGTGTTGGAAGTGTTGAAAGTACTTCTTTGTATGCTGATCAAAATTGGGAGCTCTGACAGTAAGAAGAAATTTTGCTAGGCTCTTCTCCATTTTTTTTGTATATTTAGTAAGGGTATTTGAACATTTGGCGATGCAATCTTATTAGCTGAAATTACGAGAAGACGATCTACGCTTTTGAAAAATACATTAAATCGTAAAAAACTGATCATGTAGTTTTTGTACAGAATATTCATCAATTTTCATCCGTTTTTTTTTTCTATTTTCTACGTTTTGACTTGAGTGGTTGCTTAGGTCTCATGATGCATGAAATTCATCTACCATCATGCCAATCATATTGTAGCTTAACAACCATTCGTCTAGTTTTGTGCTGGTTTTAGTCAATCCCACGATTCCTCCTGCATCTTTTGAGTTGTATTTATATGTTTCAAGCTGGATCTACAAATAGTTGGTTAAAGTTACTGTTCAAACTTTTCACAACAAAATTTCTTCTCATAAAGTCTTCATGTAATTCTGGAGCCTTATCAGCAAGTTTGTACATGTCCAACAAATATAATGTTCCCCAAAAAGAATAGTTCACATGGTCAAATGCAAAGAAATAGGGGTACATTTTTCTAAAACTAGAACAAAAATGTATTCTCCAGTTTCCGCTTGTTTCAGCAAACTAAAATGGAAATGGACTTTACGGAAAGAAACATGCCGTAATCAGGTTTTTGACTCAAGTTCACTGTCATACCTGCTGCTGTTAATTAAAATAATTTAAAACTTCTAATATTAAAAATCTCAGCTCAGTGGATTTCGTGATATTAGTAAAAAATAATGCACAGTGATGTGCTTTCGAAATCGAATATACAACACAACAGAATTTCAATGTAAAATGGACCCTAACAACATCGCCATCACTAGAGTCGATTTGAGGTTGACTTCAGATTATGAATCTCTCCCTTCCTCGCATCTCTGCGTTTGCTACTGTGCGTCGTGACATGCCGATCGATTTATTTAATTTTTTCTTAAACTATTTGTCCAATCGACATTCTAAACAAAACGACATGTTCTCTGATGTTTGGTCTATAACTTTTATAGAAAGCCATTTTTTGCTAGACCCAATATTTTTCGGGGTAGAGCGAGGAGAAACGATTTTAAAAATTATGGGTTTTCAGACTCATTCTAAGTCATTTTGTATGAAGGCACTCCGTATACAACAATGGTTTGACGTATTTTTATAAATAAAATAAAAATATTTCTAATGTCCGGATCGATATGCAAATTTGAAGAATGAATTTGCGGATATCGTAGATCCGAAAAATGACGAAAAACAAATTAGCACTTTTTTTGTAAGGCTCCGTACCACTCCCCTCGCGCTACGATTTTTAGACGACCAAGTGATTTTGGATTAGAAAGATATAAGAATCGAATAAAAATAGGTTTTGCATTTTAGCAACAAAGTGCCCACCAAAATCTATTCTAGAAGCCTTTTTCCAGTCTTATTTACTCTTCTGTATGGAATTGTATTTACTCTTGTACAAAACTAATATTTTTATGTTAAAACACAATTAGAATGTTAAAATGATAGCTTTTGTTATACAGATAAACTGTTTAGTTTAAATAATTTCCCCTTTTTAATTTTGTACATAAATAATCAACAAAAATAGCTTTGAGAATAGATTTTACAAATTCAATAAAAAATTATAATCATTACTTAGCTTCTGTTATCTTTGAATTTTGTTTCACTACTTCAACCGACCGCTGCCCTTGCAATATTTTTAAAATACAAAACACCATAACCGCAAATTACTTTACTGTTTGAGTAGGAAATATGCCAACACGAGCTCCGGTCGCTCGACTAATACTCTTTAGAGCTGGCAACAGTGTCTGATCTCGCGTTGATCTGTAAATATCTAAAATTTCGTATATAAGTCTTCCCCTTCCCTTTTCAGCTACGGATCTCATTTTGTTGTAAATTTATCAAAAAAATTTAAGTTCAAAAATCTTTTCCCCTCTAAGTGTGCCATGATTAATATGTTAATTATAAAGATAGTTACGAACAATATACTCCATTAATTAATTTCACATCTCATTTCATTTCAAACATCTCAGGTTGTCCTCGATTTAATCGGATCTCGCCTTGATAAGAAGACGTATATATATATATATATAATATATATATATATATATATATATATATATATATATATATATATATATATATATGTATATATACATATATTGTCAAGTGTGTACCGTGCTTTAAAAAATGATGTAATAAAATTGTCACTTATAAAGATCAATCCATACATACACAAAATATTAAAATATTATTCTACGGATATAACGGACCGTTCAGCGCCAAGAGTCTTAAAAAACTGAAAAAACCTCATCAATTTTTATTACACCACTCTCGCGTTAAAATAAACAAAATAAATTGATGTGATGGCGATAAAATATAAAAATTATTGCCGACAAGTGGAAAGATTGTTATGATTTAAAAAGGTTTTATAGCTAAAGCTTTTTTTGAATTTTAATAAGAGATTTTGTAACTTCAGCATTCAAAGCGGTATACAAACAAAATAATGATCAAATGGCTGTGACATCCTCCCACCTGAGGCATTTTACAAAAGTAAACATGGCTCACAATATTAATATTGACACAAAAGTAAACAAAACTACAGCAATATATATATATATATATATATATATATATATATATATATATATATATATATTATATATATATATATATATATATATTGCAACTATAAATTATTAATTTTCATTTAATTACATAATTCTGGTTTAACAGGTAATTATCATTTTAGGTTTCTCTTGCAAAGATATGACATCTGATGCCAATAACCTATTAACAAATCATGATAGAAGTGACAGTACTTTGAACCCCTATATAACTTCCAATACCAATGTGAACCCTATAGGACACAAATGTGAAATTTGCACCAAACAATTTTCAAGAAAGGATAATTTAAAATCACATATAATATTGCATACTGGTGAAAAACTATTTAAATGTGAAATCTGCTTCAAACAGTTTTCAATGAAACCAGGATTAAATAGACATATGAGAGTGCATACGGGTGAAAACCCATTTGAATGTGGGATTTGTACTAGACGATTTTCAATGAAACAACATTTAAAAGCGCATATAAGAGTGTATAGTGGTGAAAAACATTTGAATGTGAAATTTGCACCAAACAATTTTCAACAAAACGTGGATTTAAATCACATATTTCAGTGCATACTGGCGAAAACCGATTCGAATGTGGGATTTGTACCAGAAATTTTTCAATGAAACAGCATTTAAAATCGCATATGAGTGTTCACACTGGTGAAAAACCATTTGAATGTGAAGTTTGCACCAAACTGTTTTCAAGAAAGGATAATTTAAAATCACATATGATATTGCATACTGGTGAAAAACTATTTAAATGTGAAATCTGCTTCAAACAGTTTTCAATGAAACCAGGATTAAATAGACATATGAGAGTGCATACGGGTGAAAACCCATTTGAATGTGGGATTTGTACTAGACGATTTTCAATGAAACAACATTTAAAAGCGCATATAAGAGTGTATAGTGGTGAAAAACATTTGAATGTGAAATTTGCACCAAACAATTTTCAACAAAACGTGGTTTTAAATCACATATTTCAGTGCATACTGGCGAAAACCGATTCGAATGTGGGATTTGTACCAGAAATTTTTCAATGAAACAGCATTTAAAATCGCATATGAGTGTTCACACTGGTGAAAAAACCATTTGAATGTGAAATTTGCACCAAACAGTTTTCAATGAAACATATTTTAAATGTGCATATGAGAGTGCATACTGTTGAAAAACCATTTTAATGTGAAATTTGCCGCAGTTTTCAATTAAACACATTTTAAAATCGCATATGAGAGTGCAGACTGGTGAAAAACCATTTGAATGTGAAATTTGCCCAAAACAGTTTTCAACGAAAAAAGTTTTAAATACTCATGCGAGAGTGCATACTGGGGAAAAATCATTTAAATGTGAAATTTGCACCAAAAAATGTTCAAGAAAGGATAATTTAAAAACACATATGAGAGTGCATACCGATGAAAAAAATTTTACATGCAAAATATGTCCCAGATTATTTTCATATAATTGTGGTTTAAAAGTGCATATGCAAACTCACACTGGTGAATTAATGACATTTCCGAACAGACATACATCGAGTATCAGCTGTGAAGAGTAAATACGTCTGCACGGTTAATCTTATTTAATTAAATTTAAATTTATTTAATTTTAAAGAATTTTGTTTAATTTCACATAATTTTGTTTATGTTTATTTAATTTCATTAATTTTGTTTAATTATATTTACTTTTATTTAGTATATTGGTTTTTAGTTTATACAAAATCTTAATTTAAATATACCGTATGTATATTACGGTATACCGTAAGGTTACCGTAAATTTCGAGCCCGTGTCAAACATCATACAGAACGCTAAAAATAACTCACTTAATAATTTCTTAAAGTGGTGTATAAAACACGATTGCCTAATTTTTTATTAATACAATTTGTAAGACATATAAGAACATATTTCTTCAACTCAGCCTAGATATATTTTCTGCAACCATACATATTTAAGTTTCATTAATTACATAATTCTGATTTAACAGGTAATTATCATTTTAGGTTTCTCTTGCAAAGATATGAAAGCTGATGCCAATAACCTATTAACAAATCATGATAAAAGTGACAGTAATTTGAACGCTTATATAGCTTCCAATACCAATGTGAGCACTGGAGGACAACGTTTTATATGTATCATTTGCAAGAAACCATTGCCGAACAATTATCGTTTAGAACTACATATGAAAATACACACTGGGAAAGAACCATTTGAATGTGATATTTGCACAAAACAATTTTCAACAAAGAACTATTTAAAAATACATATGAAATTGCATACTGATGAAGAATCAATTAAATGTGAAATTTGCTCCAAACAATTTTCAACTAAACAAGTTTTAAATAGGCATATGAGAGGGCATACTGGAGAAAACCCATTTAAATGTGAAATTTGCACCAAACAGTTTGCAACAAAAGATTATCTAAAATCACATATAAGGGTGCATACTGGTGAAAAGCCATATGAATGTGAAATTTGCACCAAACAGTTTACAACAAAAAGTAATTTACAGGCACATATGACAGTTCATATTTATCAAAAACTATTTGATTGTGGATTATGCACCAAACAATTTTCATCAAAGAGTTATTTAAAATTACATATGAAATTGCATACTGATGGAGAATCATTTAAATGTGAAATTTGCAGCAAACAATTTTCAACAAAACAAGTTTTAAATGCGCATATGAGAGCGCATAGTGGTGAAAAGCCATTTGAATGTAGACTATGCATCAAACAATTTTCAACAAAGAGTTATTTAAAAATACATATGAAATTGCATATTGATGAAGAATCATTTAAATGTGAAATTTGCAGCAAACAATTTTCCACGAAACAAGTTTTAAATAGGCATAAGAGAGTGCATACTGGTGAAAAACCCTTTGAATGTGAAATTTGCAGCAAAGAATTTTCAACAAAACATGTTTTGAAATTGCATGTGACAATGCATACTGGTGAAAACCCATTTGAATGTTTGATTTGTACCAGGCAATTTTCAATGAAACAACATTTAAAAGCGCATATGAGAGTACATACTGGTGAAAAACCATTTGAATGTAAAACTTGCACCAAAAAATTTACAGAACAAAGTAATTTAAAAGCACATATGGCAGTGCATACTGATGTAAAACCATTTGAATGTGAATTATGCACCAAACAATTTTCATCAAAGAGTTATTTAAAAATACATATGAAACTGCATACCGATGAAGAATCATTTAAATGTGAAATTTGCACCAAAAAGTTTTCAACAAAACGTGTTTTGAAATCGCATATGGCAATGCATACTGGTGAAAATCATTTTAATGTGGGACTTGTACCAGACAATTTTCAATGAAATTTAAAAGCACATATGAAAGCGCATACTGACGAAAAACCACTTTAATGTGAAATTTGCACCAAACAATTTTCAACAAAACATATTTTAAATACGCATATGAGAGTGCATGCTGGTGAAAAACCATTTGAATGTGAAATCTGCACCAAACTGTTTTCAACGAAAAAAGTTTTAAATTTGCATATTATGAGAGTGCATAATTAGGAAAAACTATTTAAATGTGAAATTTGCTCCACATATGAAAGTACATACTGAAGGAAAACCATTTGAATGTGAAATTTGCAAAGAGCTATTTAAAAATATATGAAACTACGTAGGTACTGATGAAGAATCATTTAAATGTAGAATTTGCTGTAAACAGTGTCGACGAACCAAGTTTTTAATTTGGATATGAGAGTGCGTACTAGTGAAAAACCTTTAACACGCAAAATATGCTCCAAAAAATGTTAACATAAAAAGTTCTAGTTTAAAGCACATATGCAAACTCTGAAATTCTGTAGCTTAACACTGACCATCCTACATAATAATAAAAACATCAGAGACTCGTCGAGTATAACTATGAAGAGTGAATACGTCTGCAGTATCACCGGTAAAAATCTCTAGATACAATTGAACTCTCTCGAATATTTTTCATGGATCCATCTAATTTATATGTATCACCTTTATATTTATTTGCTGATGACTCTATAATAAAACCTTAATTGCTTGCGAATACTTTTACTTACAATTAAATATATAGTCAATAGAATCTACGATGTTTTATTATTATGATTTCCGCGACCTAAACGAACATATTTCCTTCACATATTTTTGAAGTTTTACTCCTATAAGCGCGTTCGCCGTTAGAAATTTATACGGGATTGAATCGGTGAAATCATTACATATGTAAGATATGAGTAAGAGAGAGACAGAAGATATATTTTCTCTCTAAAGTAAAAATGTTCCTTATATATTTAATATTATATATACACACGGTATTTAGGCGGCACCCCCTTCCGGTAGGGATCTATGGAGGAGTATCACCGAGACGCAAGCCCTTATTTCTTGCCGTACTGCTCCACCATAGGCCGATCAGACACAAGCATATTCTAGTCTAAGCAGATTCATCTAGAATGTTAAACTGCTGCGTTAGCCTTTTTGTATTCTGTACACCGAGCTGGGGATCGAACCCGCATCCACTGAACCACTCTCAGTGAAGTGAATGAGAACCGGCTGCCCAGCCCGCTTGGCTATCTGATATATATATATATATATATATATATATATATATATATATATATATAATATATATATATATATATATATATATAT
>OU898284.1:108993654-109010450 GCA_918026665.1 Diabrotica balteata
TATAATAAGTGTATATGTATGTATATTACGGTATACCGTAAGGTTACTACAACCAATGACGTATAATATATAGACTACGCAGTCCCCTATTCTCGCTATAGAATCAAGTGTCCGAAAGATCTCGACTCAAGTTGAAGGTATGTTTATCACAACAGCGGCGTGCTCATTTATATGTTAATGACAATAATTATTTTTTTAATTAAAATTAAATATTTATGATTTCTTTTTGTTCCCGTCTATAAGAGAAATAATTATTTTGATAAAATAGTATGGCATTTTACTAAAATAGTAAGTAAATAACTCTCAACAATTTAAAATAAAATTTGCTTGTCACACAAAATGGAGAAAATGTTTTCATACGTCCATGATGTTTTCAAACACAAGATCAACTTCGTGATGCTTCGTAAGAAATCATGAACTTCGTGCATCTTCGTATCAAAACAATAAACAATAACAAAGGTATTCATGTTTTGGACACTTTTTAAAGCGTTCACCGAGTCTATATATTATACGTCATTGACTACAACCGTCTCGATTTTTCTAGTCATGCTAAATAAGATTTCGAGCCCGTGCCAAACATCATACAGAACGCTAAAAAAAATTCATTTCAATAATTTCTTAAAGTGGTGTATAAAACACGATTGCCTAATTTTTTATTATTACAATTTGTAAGACATATAAGAACATATTTCTTCAACCCAGCCTAGATATATTTTCTGCAACCATACATTTTTAAGTTTCATTTAATCACATAATTCTGATTTAATAGGTAATTATCATTTTAGGTTTCTCTTGCAAAGATATGAAAGCTGATGACAACAGCCTATTAACAAATAATGATACAAGTGACAGTAATTTGAACGCTTATATAACTTCCAATACCAATGTGAGCACTGGAGGACAACGTTTTATATGTATCATTTGCAAGAAACCATTGCCGAACAATTATCGTTTAGAACTACATATGAGGATACACACTGGGAAAGAACCATTTGAATGTGATATTTGTACCAAACAATTTTCAACAAAGAACTATTTTAAAATACATATGAAATTGCATACTGATGAAGAATCAATTAAATGTGAAATTTGCTCCAAACAATTTTCAACGAAACAAGTTTTAAATAGGCATATGAGAGGGCATACTGGAGAAAACCCATTTAAATGTGAAATTTGCACCAAACAGTTTGCAACAAAAGATTATCTAAAATCACATATAAGGGTGCATACTGGTGAAAAGCCATATGAATGTGAAATTTGCACCAAACAGTTTACAACAAAAAGTAATTTACAGGCACATATGACAGTTCATATTTATGAAAACTATTTGATTGTGGATTATGCACCAAACAATTTTCATCAAAGAGTTATTTAAACATACATATGAAATTGCATACTGATGGAGAATCATTTAAATGTGAAATTTGCAGCAAACAATTTTCAACAAAGAACTATTTAAAAATACATATGAAATTGCATACTGATGGAGAATCATTTAAATGTGAAATTTGCAGCAAACAATTTTCAACAAAACAAGTTTTAAATGCGCATATGAGAGCGCATAGTGGTGAAAAGCCATTTGAATGTGGCCTATGCACCAAACAATTTTCCAAAAAGAGTTATTTAAAAATACATATGAAATTGCATACTGATGAAGAATCATTTAAATGTGAAATTTGCAGCAAACAATTTTCAACGGAACAAGCTTTAAATAGGCATATGAGAGTGCATACTGGTGAAAAACCCTTTGAATGTGAAATTTGCACCAAACAATTTTCAACAAAACATGTTTTGAAATCGCATATGGCAATGCATACTGGTGAAAGCCCATTTGAATGTTTGATTTGTACCAGACAATTTTCATTGAAACAACATTTAAAAGCGCATATGAGAGTACATACTGGTGAAAAACCATTTGAATGTAAAACTTGCACCAAACAATTTACAGAACAAAGTAATTTAAAAGCACATATGACAGTGCATACTGATGAAAAACCATTTGAATGTGAATTATGCACCAAACAATTTTCAAGAAAGGATACTTTAAAATCACATATGATATTGCATACTGGTAAAAAACCAAACCAACCAATTAAATGTGAAATCTGCTTTAAACAGTTTTCAATGAAACAAGGATTAAATAGACATATGAGAGTGCATACGGGTGAACCCGTTCAAAGTCCATTTGAATGTGGGATTTGTACTAGACGATTTTCAATGAAACAACATTTAAAAGCGCATATGAGAGTGCATAGTGGTGAAAAACCATTTGAATGTGAAATTTGCACCAAACAATTTTCAACAAAACGTGGTTTTAAATCACATATTTCAGTGCATACTGGCGAAAACCGATTCGAATGTGGGATGTGTACCAGAAATTTTTCAACGAAACATAATTTAAAATCGCATATGAGTGTTCACACTGGTGAAAAACCATTTTTATGTGAAATTTGCTCCAAACAGTTTTCAAAGAAACATGTTTTAAATGATCATATGAGGGTTCATACGGGTGAAAAACCATTTGAATGTGAAGTTTGCACCAAACAGTTTTCAATGAAAACAATATTTAAAATCTCATATGAGAGTTCATACTGGTGAAAAACCATTTGAATGTGAATTATGCACCAAACAATTTTCATCAAAGAGTAATTTAAATATACATATGAAACTGCATACCGATGAAGAAACATTTAAATGTGAAATTTGCACCAAACAGTTTTCATCGAAAGAAGTTTTAAACACGCATATGAGAGTGCATTCTGGTGAAAAACCATTTGAATGTGAAGTCTGCACCAAACTGTTTTCAACGAAAAAAGTTTTAAATTCGCATATTATGAGAGTGCATAAGTAGGAAAAACTATTTAAATGTGAAATTTGCTCCGAAAAATATTTAAGAAAGGACCATTATAGATAACAATAATAATGTCTACAAACTGCCTTGTTTGGATTGCCAGAGCTGTTATGTTGGCCAAACTTCTCAATGGCTAAAACAAAGGGTCACCCAACACAAAAGTGACTGCACAAAACGGAAGGAACACATGTGTGGCAGTTTACCATCACTTAAAAAACTGGCCATCAATTTGATTACTCAAATGTCAGGGTTTTACAGCAAGAAAATAATTACAAAAAAAGATTGTTTTTGGAAATGTGTCATATAAATAGAGAAAATTATGCAGTAAATTACAAGGCAGACACGGGACAGTTGAGCAATATCTACTGTAATATTCTTAGTATGTCTAATAATTTTTCTGTTAACAATTATATTTTAAATCACCCTGTATATTTTAATGTGTAATTTTATTGTGTTTTAATTGTTTCGTTGTTTTTGTTTGCTCTGTTTTTATATTTTTACATTTAATTACTAGTGACCTAGGTACTTTTAACAAAAACTGTCAGTACTGTTTTGAACAAATTATGTTCAACAACTTGTTTAAATACTTTCCACTCTAAATCTGTAACTGAGTCACTTTTTATTTAAACTGATTTTTATATAACTTTTATTCAAATTTTTAGTTGTCTCCTGATGAAGCTGACAAAAAAATCAGCGAAATATAGAGGATTAAAAGAAAAAAAGAGTTTTTTTTTAATAATAACAGACCGCATACCCGATATTCCAACACAATAAATTGCATATATATATATATATATATATATATATATATATATATATATATATATATATATATATATATATATATATATAAATATATACAAACAACACAGTTTATTAGGGTTGCAGTCAGAACTGCAACTCTGACTGCAACCCTAATAAACTGTGTTGTTTGTTTATATCGACAGTCAATAATATCCAGTATTTCTTGTATATATATATATATATATATATATATATATATATATATATATATATATATAATATGTGATATGTTTTGTATTATTTATTAAATGATTATTTTAGGCTTTTGTATTTCAAAATAATAATTACAATAAATCACTGTATGACCGGGAACTGTCAATTTTGTAATCCGTTTGTGTCATGTCTAATTGGCAAATTTCTTACGTGTTTTGTTCATACGCTGGTATATGCGAGTTCGAATCCCAATATGAATTTCCTTTTTTATTTTGAAATATTTAAAAACCCCACGTTAATCTTATTAAATATATGTAATATACGCAAAAATGCTAAATTTTAAAATAAAATGAAAATTAACAACATAATCCGAGTTGTTGGTTTTTTTATTTTTATCTTCCACAAATATTTTTTGAAGTTATACTTCTATACGCGTGTTCGATGTTGGAAATTTGTACGAGAATGAATGAAAAATGTTCCTTTTGTAAATATATTTAATATTTATTAATATTATTTTTTTATTAATATTTATAATTTTTGCAAATTAAACATATTCGTAAGTAAGTTATGTAATATTTTTTAATTACACTTTACATTAAGTTCGTTAAAATTTAAAAAACCCTAATGTTTTTCTTTAAAAATTATGTTTAATGATTTTTTGTAATTTTTAAAATTTGTTAAATAATTATGTTTAATTATTTAATTTTGATTATCATTATATTCTAAAGAGAATCGTGAATAAGGGGTGGGTATAGTAATTAATTTTCATTAAAACTTTACATTTGTATCTAAATACCTTCTTATCTATGAAGGACTATAAAATTTCTGTTTATTTTATTTTATTGTATTTAATTTACATTTATTTAATTTTATTAACTTTATTTAATTTTTTTTATTTCATACAAATATTTTAAAATAAAACATAGCCTAATCGATCCAGTCGTTCTCGAGTTGTTATAAAATATATATTATACGAGTACATAATTATAATAAGTGTATATGTATGTATATTACGGTATACCGTAAGGTTCCTACACCCGTCTCGATTTTTCTAGTTATGCTAAATAAGATTTCGAGCCCGTGCCAAACATCATACGTATATATACATATATATATATATATATTATATAATATATATATATATATATATATATATATATATATATATATATATATATGTATATATACATATATAAGAAAAAAGAAGTACTTGTGACTCGTTTGGAAAAAATATAACACTGTTTTTGATGGGTTGGAGTCAATAAAAGGGGCTATTTGTTGACTATTTTTTACTCGAGCTTTCAATTGTGATTACAATTTTTATCAAGAGCTTCTAAAAAATACAAATGTCTTACAAAGTTGAACTAGAAATAAAAAATTTTTTGTTAACTCACCAAATAAAATTAGTTTTTTATTTTTATTATTACAATTTGTAAGACATATTATAAGAACATATTTCTTCACCTCAGCCTATATATATTTTCTGCAACCATACATTTTTAAGTTTCATTTAATTACATAATTCTGATTTAACAGGTAATTATCATTTTAGGTTTCTCTTGCAAAGATATGAAAGCTGATGCCAATAGCCTATTAACAAATCATGATAAAAGTGACAGTAATTTGAACGCTTATATAGCTTCCAATACCAATGTGAGCACTGGAGGACAACGTTTTATATGTATCATTTGCAAGAAACCATTGCCGAACAATTATCGTTTAGAACTACATATGAAAATACACACTGGGAAAGAACCATTTGAATGTGATATTTTGCACAAAACAATTTTCAACAAAGAACTATTTAAAAATACATATGAAATTGCATACTGATGAAGAATCAATTAAGTGTGAAATTTGCTCCAAACAATTTTCAACTAAACAAGTTTTAAATAGGCATATGAGAGGGCATACTGGAGAAAACCCATTTAAATGTGAAATTTGCACCAAACAGTTTGCAACAAAAGATTATCTAAAATCACATATAAGGGTGCATACTGGTGAAAAGCCATATGAATGTGAAATTTGCACCAAACAGTTTACAACAAAAAGTAATTTACAGGCACATATGACAGTTCATATTTATCAAAAACTATTTGATTGTGGATTATGCACCAAACAATTTTCATCAAAGAGCTATTTAAAATTACATATGAAATTGCATACTGATGGAGAATCATTTAAATGTGAAATTTGCAGCAAACAATTTTCAACAAAACAAGTTTTAAATGCGCATATGAGAGCGCATAGTGGTGAAAAGCCATTTGAATGTAGACTATGCATCAAACAATTTTCAACAAAGAGTTATTTAAAAATACATATGAAATTGCATATTGATGAAGAATCATTTAAATGCGAAATTTGCAGCAAACAATTTTCCACGAAACAAGTTTTAAATAGGCATAAGAGAGTGCATACTGGTGAAAAACCCTTTGAATGTGAAATTTGCAGCAAACAATTTTCAACAAAACATGTTTTGAAATTGCATGTGACAATGCATACTGGTGAAAACCCATTTGAATGTTTGATTTGTACCAGACAATTTTCAATGAAACAACATTTAAAAGCGCATATGAGAGTACATACTGGTGAAAAACCATTTGAATGTAAAACTTGCACCAAAAAATTTACAGAACAAAGTAATTTAAAAGCACATATGGCAGTGCATACTGATGAAAAACCATTTGAATGTGAATTATGCACCAAACAATTTTCATCAAAGAGTTATTTAAAAATACATATGAAACTGCATACCGATGAAGAATCATTTAAATGTGAAATTTGCACCAAAAGTTTTCAACAAAACGTGTTTTGAATCGCATATGGCAATGCATACTGGTGAAAATCATTTTAATGTGGGACTTGTACCAGACAATTTTCAATGAAATTTAAAAGCACATATGAAAGCGCATACTGACGAAAAACCACTTTAATGTGAAATTTGCACCAAACAATTTTTCAACAAAACATATTTTAAATACGCATATGAGAGTGCATGCTGGTGAAAAACCATTTGAATGTGAAATCTGCACCAAACTGTTTTCAACGAAAAAAGTTTTAAATTCGCATATTATGAGAGTGCATAATTAGGAAAAACTATTTAAATGTGAAATTTGCTCCACATATGAAAGTACATACTGAAGAAAAACCATTTGAATGTGAAATTTGCAAAGAGCTATTTAAAAATATATGAAACTACGTACTGATGAAGAATCATTTAAATGTAGAATTTGCTGTAAACAGTGTCGACGAACCAAGTTTTTAATTTGGATATGAGAGTGCGTACTAGTGAAAAACCTTTAACACGCAAAATATGCTCCAAAAAATGTTAACATAAAAATGTCTAGTTTAAAAGCACATATGCAAACTCTGAAATTCTGTAGCTTAACACTGACCATCTACATAATAATAAAAACATCAGAGACTCGTCGAGTATAACTATGAAGAGTGAATACGTCTGCAGTATCACCGGTAAAAATCTCTAGACACAATTGAACTCTCTCGAATATTTTTCATGGATCCATCTAATTTATATGTATCACCTTTATATTTATTTGCTGATGACTCTATAATAAAACCTTAATTGCTTGTGAATAACTTTTACTTACAATTAAATATATAGTCAATAGAATCTACGATGTTTTATTATTATGATTTCCGCGACCTAAACGAACATATTTCCTTCACATATTTTTGAAGTTTTACTCCTATACGCGCGTTCGCCGTTAGAAATTTATACGGGATTGAATCGGTGAAATCATTACATATGTAAGATATGAGTAAGAGAGAGACAGAAGATATATTTTCTCTCTAAAGTAAAAATGTTCCTTATATATTTAATATTATATATACACACCGGTATTTAGGCGGCAACCCCTTCCGGTAGGGATCTATGGAGAGTATCACCGAGACGCAAGCCCTTATTTCTTGCCGTACTGCTCCACCATAGGCCGATCAGACACAAGCATATTCTATCTAAGCAGATTCATCTAGAATGTTAAACTACTGCGTTAGCTTTTTTGTATTCTGTACACCGAGCTGGGGATCGAACCCGCATCCACTGAACCACTCTCAGTGAAGTGAATGAGAACCGGCTGCCCAGCCCGCTTGGCTATCTGATATATATATATATATATATATATATATATATATATAATTTATATATATATATATAAGAAATACTGGATATTAGTGACTGTCGATATAAACAAACAACACAGTTTATTAGGGTTGCAGTCAGAATATTGGCCGGGATGTTAAAAAAACACTCTTTTGACTTTTTGTCGAGCTTTCGGAATGTTTTTATTCCTTTTTCAAGACACTGTAAAAGACAATTATGTAAATATTTAAAAAATATCACAATTCTTCAGTGTAAACTTACTAGTCGTTGAGATTAAACGTCGTTGACACTCAACATTTGTACCACACATTAAAATATACAATTATGGACATATTACATCATAAAATTTTTAAAATTTGTTGTAAAAATAGTAAAACTTGATTGATGGCATGTTTTACTGGTGTATATTAACTCATACAGAGAATGGAAAGAAAAACAGTGTAATTAATATGTAATTAGGTGTAATTGATGTTATCTTTCTTTACAAGAAATACTGGAGGCCCTTCTTAGGTGAATATACTTTTAAAAACCTGTCTTAATGGTATGCAACATATTATACAGAGGTGTAATTTTTGTACAGGTAAATTTTTATTTTTGGTGTTTGTCTAGTAAATAACAATAAATGTTACTTATGTATATTTGTCTATGTCGGACTTTTTGTTGATGCAAGATTTGCTAGATTTTATGAAACACATTCCAAAAAAACACGTTTTGAATGATTCTTTTCTTTTGCCAAAATATTGAATGATTCTATAATAATATAATAATATATATATATATATATATATATATAGATATATATATATATATATATATATTATATATATATATATTTATATATATATATATATAAATATATATATATATATATATATATATATATATATATATATATATATATATATATAGAAGTAAATTTTAAATATTGGGTATGCAGCAATAAAATGAAAGGTGTACTCTTTTAACTTTTTATTCCAAGCTTTCGGACATTGGTTATGTCCTTCATCAGGGAGCTACAAATGTGATGAATAATTTTTACAAATTTGTATAATTACCTAATTAAAAATTTGTAAAAATTATTCATCACATTTGTAGCTCCCTGATGAAGAGCATAACCAATGTCCGAAAGCTTGGAATAAAAATTTAAAAGAGTACACCTTTCATTTTTATTGCTGCATACCCAATATTTAAAGTTTACTTCCTTACGTGGTCAGCAAATACTTCTGGTATATATAAATAATATATATATATATATATATATATATATATATATATATATATATGAAGTTTTAAAGTAGCTCCTATTAGATATGAGTAACCGAAGTAATCAAAGTAACGAATACTTTATATGATTACTCGATAAAAAAGTAACGATTTACAACGAGTACTCAAAAGTAACGAAATTCCTCCATCACTAACATAGTAGCGGTTTAAATTTGATAAAAGCTTGTCTTGCTTGTTAGGTGCATTTTATTTCTTGTTGAGGTCCCATTGGTCATTTATCATCATTCCAAAGTATTTAAATGTTTTGACTTGATCGATTGGAGCACTATTACTTGCAGTTGTATTCTCAAAAGTGCGTTTTTTCTTATTGCCAACATTTAGTTTTTCCAGCATTTGTTTTCAAGCCATATATTTTTCCTACGGTGTTTATTTTATTTAACATCAATTGCAATCATGTTCATTGTCTGTTATTATCACGGTGACTACGGCCATTTTTATTTTCTCACAGGTTTCCTCTATGTAATTTCCTTGTATGTTACTCAAGTTCTCGTTTATGTGCGTACTGTGTGTAGATCTAAGCTCTTCATCTCTCATTAATTCTTTAGTGTTTATGTATTTTTTATTAGATGGCTTCTTAACATTGCCAATAGAAGCCTTACATTCGCGATTAGGGCGCTGTGGTCAGAGATGTCCGCACCAGGGTAAGAGGCCGCTCTTTTTATACAGTTGCGGAATCTTTGGTTTATCAAGATGTAATCAATTTAATTTAAGTGAGAGTTAGGTGTCTTATGAGGACCGGTTATCAAGAACCATCTCCCGTCTATGACGCTCGATGTGGTCGTTCCAATAAAAGGTACTACCTCTATAACACAACCCTATAACCTCATTTATATTTATTTATTTTATTATATAAAGTACCATACGGAATTTTGAATCTTTCTGAAGGGGCTTTAACAGACAAGTTTCCGTTTACTGTTTGAAGCAGAGCATGTTCAAGAGTTTCGTCAGAGAAGTTCTTGTAGCTTCTTTAGGAAAAAGTTTCATTAAGAAAACTATAAAAAGAAATAAAATATCAAAGTCATCCCGAAAAATGTATCAAAGTGACCCCGGAGAAGAAATCATGTAATTTCATGAAGTAGTCACGGAAATAACGTAGGTTAAATATTTTAAAATCTTCTTCTTCTTCGTCTAGCCATTCACGTCCACATCTGAACATAAGCCTCTTCAAGTCTTCCTTTCCATTGTTTTTTATTGTACGCTACTTGTAGCCAATTTTCCCGGCAGTCCTTTTCAGATCATCTGTCCATCTCATAGGAGGTCTGCCTCTGGGTCTTTTGTGTTGGTATGGTCTCTTAAAGTTGATCTGTGCCATTTGTTTAGATCGCTCCTAGCTACATGTCCAGCGTATTCCCATTTCAGCTTTAATGCTTTTTGCACCACATCGGTGACTTTGGTTTTCTGTCTTATCCATGTGTTTCTTTTCTTGTCCTTAAGTGATATACCTAGCATTGCTCTTATATTATGAATATTTTAAAATATTGATAGTTAAACATAAATTAAGGCAACATTCACAAAATTACCTGAAATTACCTGAAGTTAATCAACATGTGCACTGAAATTAAGTTCAGACAACCACCATAACGGATGAAACATTTGGGTTGCATACTCTCTTGAAACAAAATATTCATGTTCTATCAAAGTCACCTCATAGAATCAAAGTCAACCCATTCTACGGTATCGAAAACGAGGTAAGTGCTTTAAGTATAGACATTTTATGATGTTTTTGAAGAACTTATTTTGGCACTATATTATCCGAAAAAAGATCATTGTGACAGAAAATGACAAGATGTGACAGAAAATGAAAATGTGACAGTTTGGAAAATAATCAGGAATACCATTATAGACCACAGTAGTGATGTAACAAATGTCATTTTTTAAACATTCGCGAATGCGAATATATGCCACCGACATTTTTCAATATTCAGTTTTTTTTAATTTGGCAATTTTAACTGTCTCCGGCACTGCCGGCAGTCTCATTTGCGCGAGGTGTGTAGACAATTGGAAAAAGTCTGTCATTTTTAACTGCTTTAAATTGTACAGTATCATTCTATCATATTTGCTAAAGTAAAGATGTGAAACAGTTGTATTTATTGTAAAGAAGTTTATTGTAGGCGGTTAAGTTTATTGAGGGGTCGTTTAAAAAGGTATTTATTTATAGTCACGTCGGGGCCAAAAACGTAGAAAGCACGTTTTTCGATCTTATTTTCTCTTGTTATAATCAAATTTGACTTGTTATAGAGAGAAAGTTATAGCAGAGAACTAAGTTCTCTGGTTATAGTTCCAATAAAAATTTCACGTGACACAAGTCACTCCACTTGCCCTGCTCTGCTCGTGCACAAATACAAGTGAATTTTTAGTTAAAGTGTGATTAGCGATTTATTACTATGAGTAAATCAAATTATAGTGAAATATGGACTTATTTTTCACCACTTTTCGATACTGAACGAGCTAAATGCAAGCTGTGTAATATTCGCAAAACATTCTCACAAATTTTGCGAATGCGAAGATTCGTTACATCACTAGACCACAGCTTAACTTATTAGGTAAGGATAAAATGTTAAAAATATCCTTGAATAAAAAGATTGCTGTTTTCCTTTACTTCCAAGTTATTAATATTTAATTGTGGCGAATAAACTGTTGAAAAAAATTAACTAAAACAGTTTGCAATATGTTGTCCAGTTCTTGCTTTAACATTACCATAATACATACTATACATAATGTAGGTTTACAACGTTCTTCGACGTCGTCCGATTTCCAATCTTCATCTCATTCTATCGTTCCATAGATCGTTCTCTCGCTGTACACTTTGCTCAAATGGGCTCATTCTCAATGCAGTGGAAAGGAAAGTGGCAAAAATTATGTTTGTGACTTCTGTGATTAGAATAGTAGGTTGTTTTTAGGTTATGTTTTCATTTATTATTCATTATACTGTTATTTTTTTATGTTTCCAAATAAAATATCAATAAAGATATTTGCTTAGAACATGTTTTATAGAAAAGTTGTATACATAATTTCAGTTCAGTAGGTGGCGCCATTACCCCATAGTCCTAGGCCTGGGGCAATGCCGTCACGTTACACAAAAAAGTGTTGCGTTTATTGTCGCTTAATCAAGCCGAATGAAAATTTTCTGAAAACTAATCTAAGTTAAAAACTTGGTTCTTAGATCGCTAGCATAGTTATATATTTCTTTCATCTCAAAATTAAGTCACAAAAAATGATGATCTCTTAAAGCTCGGTACACATATACGAGAAAAACGGTATGCATACGGTATGCGAACGCAATATTCGGTAATGTGTACGGCAGACAAAACCGCATGCGTACTGTTTGATCGTGGCTCGTCGCGTACCAAATTTTTGCAGTTTATTCCACAACTTCAAAAGAAGCTCGTCGCTCAGTTTGGACGGCGCTACTAAACGCAGCGAACATTTTTATTGTCTCATCAAATCGACATTGTGTGAATGACATGTTCCTTCCTAGAAAGACGTGAGAAAACAGTAAACTGATTATTGTACATATTTTTATTTTTGTTAAACAAGCAAATGATGTCTTGATTTAGATTTTTGAACTTGACTTATTTATGTGTGTAGAGGAGACTTTTGTTGGTTGTAACAAATCTCACAAATTGTTTTTTTTTTTGAGTCAGTTGAAGTTTTTGAAATTTTTAATTTATTCTAGCCCAGGGGTCTCCAAACTACGGCCCGAGGGCCACATCCGGCCCGCAGACAGATTTTGTCCCGCCCGCGGAGACATACTTGAAAACTCCTTTTAGAGAACAAATATTTTTTATATCAAATAAAATGTTTGTGATAAGTTGGATAAAAAAACACAGAATGGTCATGAGTAAAGACATGTATAATTTATGCAGTAAATTTAACTTCAGCATATAATAACTAACAAATTATTGAAATGAATCCAACTAACATTTTATACATTGTAAGTAATGAACAACACATACCTTATAACAAACATGACATATTAAATGCTAATGAGATGTATGTAATTGAGATTTTCCACCGACAATAGTTTGTAGTTGTGGACTAATTTTACTTGTACCAATTATTAAAAGAGATTTAAGATACTCGTCAGTTAATTTAGATCTGTATACATTTTTTGTGTACTTCATTTTGGAGAAGGTTTTCTCACACAAATAAGTAGTACCAAAAACGGAAAACAGCCCACGAGCAAATTTATGCAAATTATTAAATTGTGTCAGTGGAAGACTCTTATAAAATTCCAACAAAGATGAGTTTTCATATTTGTTCTTAATTATATCACTGCACTGAAGATCAATCGTTTCCATTTGAAGTTCCGGGGCTAGGGTTTCAATGTCAGCATCAAAAGGATTCTGAAAAATCTTAATTTGATTCGCAATGGCATCAAAGTCCGAGAAACGAGTATCAAAATTTATCTTCAAAGCACTCAAAGTTTCGATTGCAAAATCGATAGGAAACTCAGTCTCAGTAGTGTGCCTGAATATTTCACTTGTTTTAAAATGTGAAAAACATTTACTTCGTAGTTGTGATTGAAACAGTATCAATTTCATCCGGAATGACTTGATATTAGTGTATAAATCAGGAAGATGCTGGTTTTCTCCTTGCAATCTCAAATTCAGTTCGTTCACATGTTTTGTCAAATCAACATAGAATGCTAACTTCCATAGCCATGCGTTGTTTTGTAATTCAGTAAGAGGGCGGTGCTTTTCATTCAAACAAATTTCGATCACTGCTCGAAGTTCAAAAAAGCGCTGAAGGACTTTCCCACAACTAAGCCAGCGTACGGCAGTATGATAAGGTAAGTCTGTTTTCTCCAATCTCTGCAATAAATTGTCGGAATTGTCGGTGATTCAACCCAAAAGATCTGATGAAATTAACAGTTGATATGACTGGTTTCAGAACGTCAGACCTATCCAAACGTTTTCCGCACAAAGACTGTTGATCAATGATACAATGTAAGACTAATGGTTTTGAGCCGCCGTCATTTTCTACAGCTTTTGACACAAGAGCGACCACTCCTTTATCTTTCCCACTCATGTTTTTGCCTCCATCAGTTGTAATACATTTCAAGTTTTTCCATCGAAGGTTCTTTTTATTAATGGCTATTTCAACTCCTTTAAAAATATCGGTACCAGTAGTTGTGCCATGAATACTATACATATCAAGAAGTTCTTCGTGCACTTCATAGCTTTTATCTACTCCTCTAATATAAATCAACACCTGAGCAGTATCTGACACATCCGTTGACTCATTCAAGGCCAAAGAAAACCACTCAACATCCATTTTTGTCGAACAGTTTAGAGGATATATTTTCAGCGATGTTTTCTACCTTCGAGCCACAGTGTTTGCTGACATACTGACAGTTTTTAATAAATTTACCTTTTCAGGGCACATTTCTTCGACTACTGCAATTATGCATTCCTTGATCATTTCTCCATCGGTGAACGGTTTTCCACGTTTTGGAATTTCAAGAGCCACACGAAAGCTGGCACGATTGCCGCCTCTTGTTCAGTTTTGACTTTTGTAAATAAAGATTGCTGCGATTTCAATCCGCACTTCAAAGCTTCGAATTTTTCTGTCCGCACAATTCCTGTATATTTTGAGTAATTTTGAGAATGTTTTGTTTCATAATGACGTTTCATGTTATATTCTTTAAGAACGGCTATGCTTTCATTGCAAATCAAACATAGCGCCTTGTTACTGGACTTAATTACGAAATACAGAATGTTCCACTGATCTTTGAATTTTCTGCATTCACTAACAATTTTTCGCTTCTTTTCCATTCTACTAAATCACACACAAAAGCAACAATTCAAATCAAAATACTGTTACACGCACAAACTTGTTTTAAGGAGGTACGCCCTATTTTATTTCACAACAGTTTCATAGGAACTGACTTGTAGTTACTCCACTATTGTCATCGCTTCGTCCTCGCACTCGTCTCACTTAGGTGGGGTCTTTAGTCTCCTCCCAGTTATCAGGTGCGTAACACTTAAGTGATTTGCGGCTATTATTTTCCAGACTTCTTATTATTTCGGATAGTTAAGTGTGTTTGTGACAATTTCTAACGATGGCGTTGAAAAATAGTAAAAAAGAATAATTATGTTATTAGTGGACAATCTCGGGAGAGATTGGGAGATTTCCACTGGTGGAAATATTTTGTTTGTTTATGTCTACTTTGTATTAAATTAAAATATATCAAAAATAGGTGAATATTTGACATACTTAATAATGTTGACAGCTTACCACACTTACGAAAAATTAAACTATTCGTTATTTTACAAAAAATGATCCACACTTCAGCAAAATTCTATTACACATAAAACACAGAAATATATAAAATATATAAATAATAATAAAATATAAAAAAAAATCTATAAAATACAGTGTTGCCATCTTGGCCCTCGGAACTTACTGGAGTAATCAGTATGGCCCTAAGGCTGGAAAGTTTGGAGACCCCTGTTCTAGCCTATACTAGGGACTCTATTACATAGTATAGTACAGTATACTTCTTTGAAATAGTAAAGTAGATATAAAAAACAGTTTAAATGTAGTATATATTTTTCGGCATGAAGTTCGACATGATGGCGCAGTGGTCCGAGAATAAATGTATTGAACTTATTGACTTATATCAGAACAAAACGATACTCTGATCGTGATTAATTCCGAAAAAACCTAAAAGATGATGCATGGCGCGAAATAGGTGAGATTATGGACATGCCACCAGAAAACTGTAAACGGAAAATGATAAACCTATTGTCATCCTTTAGGCGTAAAAAGAAATAGGTCTCCACAGGGACCGGTGGAACAGGAAAGGGTGAGTTGAATAAAACATAATTCAATTATATTTCACAAATATGTGTTTATTAAAAATGAATAAAATAAATTATTGAAGAATGCTTTCTTTATGATTTAATGTCATATAAACCTAAAACGCAACACTTGATATATATGCAGATTATTTACTGGAAAATTACATTTTCGATAGCGCTCTATTTCCACCACACATATGGTCTAATCAGAATCCGTCTATTGCGAGGACCACAAATGCCTGTGAATCCTTTCATTCGAGATTTAATTCTTCTTTTATATCAACACATCCTTCTATTTTTTATTTTTATTGAAAAGTTAAAAGAATTTTAAGTAGACACTTATGTCAAAATAAAATAGTTTATATATACCAGCAAAAATCAAAGATACTACTGTTCAGGCTAAAATTGGCATTTTTGGAGAAAATGATGGATAAACTACGATCCCAACAAATACGTAGGTTAGATTTTATAAAAGCTGTATCTTATCATTCCTATAATAGCAAATAAATCATTGTATACAAGTATATTAACGGTAAAATGTACAAAAATTAGGTACTAGTTGTATTATATTTAGATATTATTACAGTTATAAAGAAATAAAATGCACATTAATTTTATTAAAATAAATAAATTAATTAATTATGGTATTTTATTTATGTCGCAGCTATATTTATTTGGTGTCGAATATACCTGTAAGATAAAAACGGGAATTGGGCTGGTGTCGAAAATTGCCATTAAATTTTAGTCGCTACCTGCTTAGTGTCGAAATTTCTTACGC